>WNGS01010976.1:45563-57606 GCA_020271785.1 Procambarus virginalis
CCCCAGACGTTTGTCTGGCTGGTGTAAGCCCAGCTCGTCGTCAAGACGTTTGTCTGGCTGTGCAGCCCAGCTTGTTCGTCCCAGACGTTTGTCTGGCTGGTTGTAGCCCAGCTTTGTTCGTCCAGACGTTTGTCTCGGCTGGTGTTGCCCAGCTCGTTCGACCTGACGTTTGTCTGGCTGGGGTAGCCCAGCTCGTTCGTCCCAGACGTTTGTCTGGCCGGTGTGACCCGGTTTGTTCGTACAGCTGTTGTCTGGCTGGCGTAGCCCTGCTTGTTCGTCACTGACGTTTAGTCTGGCCGGTGGAGCCCGGCTTGTTCGTACACTAGCGTTTAGTCTGGCCGGCGTAGCCCGTCTGTTCATACCCACTCGTCTGGGCTGGCCGGTGCATCCCGGCTTGTTCGTACCCAGGCGTTTGGGCTGGCCGGTATACCCCGGTTCGTTCGTCCCCAGATGTTTGCTTGCTTGGTGTCCCACGTTATGATCGCCCGCCGTTTGGCCTGACTGACGTAGCCCGGCCTGTTTGATCCATGACGTCTCGTCCACACCGTGTAGCCGCCTGTTGTTCCCGCACGTACACGTTCCCCCCTGTTCCCCTGTCCTGTCCTACTCCAGCGCAGGCATATGCCGTTGAGCGATCTGTCCAATTGGGTGGGCTATGCTATGTTATATCTTTTATTTAAGTTTTCTAAATCAATTTATTGCATTGTTCAGCTTTCAGGTATGCCTTGTATTTACTTACTATTCCTCTTGCAGCGTTAAAGCAGTGTCCATTACTGTGGGATACTCAATTAATTTGTTTCACTTTTGAGAATGTTATTGCTTTAGGCTAGCCAATCTCCCTTGATTAGTACTGTTTAATAACCTTTCCATCCCTTGATTATTACAGTTTTACTCTATCCAAACCATCCATGCATATATTACTGTTTAACCTACCATCCTATCCCTTGATTAATCCGCTTTTTAAGCTACCAAATTTTCCCATGTTTATCACTGTTTGTTCTTTCATTTGTTCAGCTTATATACAAGTACATTATATTACGGTCTTATTCTATTATTAGAATATAATATTCCCCTCCCGTTCTCACTGTTCTCGTTCTACTCCTCCCAGGGTAGGCGCATGACGTAGAGCGGTCTGTTGGCTGGGTGGGCTACGCCATGTTATCATTTATTTAAGTTTTCCTAAAGTAATTATTACATTGTTCAGCTTTCAGTTATGCCTTGTATATTTACTTACTAATCCTGTTGCGGCGTTAAAGCAGTGTCCATTGCTGTGGGATACGCATTTAATTTGTTTCACTTTTGAGACTATATTGTTTTGAATCTAGACCAACTATTCCATGAATAAGTACTGTTTTAATTAACCAATCTATCCCATGAACATTACAGTTTTAATCTATCCAAACTATACATTGCATATATTACTGTTTAATCTAACCATCCTATACATTGTATAGTCCTGCTTTAATCTACCAAATTATCCATGATTCACTGTTTACTCTTTATTTGTTAAGCTTAAATACAAGTATATTATAATACGGTCTTAACCTATTTACTTGTTCAGTTTCAGTTTGTCTGTATTTACTCCGCTGTTTATTCTCTGTTTTCTAGCATGGCTTCAGCCTCATGCCTTTCTTGCTGTTTTTGGCCTCGCTATGTTATTTATATTATTTATTTAAGTTTTTCAAAAATTAATTTGTTACATAGTCCAGCTTCAGTTATGCCCGGTATTTCCTTAATAATACTGTGCAGTGTTAAAGCAAATGTCCATTTCTAGTGGGATACTCAAATATAATTTTGCTTTTCACTTTTGAGATTAATATTGTTTGAATTCTTCCAAACTATTCACGAATAATACTGTCTTAATAAAACAAACTGTTATGAACATGGTGGGCTTGCTATGGGGACTGGTACTATTGAGGGGTAAGGGTAATTAGAATACAGAGGTATCAAGATATGGGAGAAACCAAAGGCCCGGCCCCCAAAATAAAATATCCACAGTAAAAAATGCTTGCTACTAAACCCGGTAAGTCTAGGATAGCATTATTGTACTCCCACACAGGAAAAAAGGGATACTCTGTCCAAACTTATTTATTTATTAACCCCTCAACACCCCCCCCCCATACACAATCACACCATTAACAATATAATACTAACTTTACAACACAACCTTACGTTAAAAGCCTTGGTCCACTTAGGCAGGAGACAAGGTTTTACACTGGAAACAAGCTAGGGTAAAGCTCTACTATAACACACTTGAAGAGTTAGCTTAGGGTAGGGGGACCACGTGGTTCCACTGAGACCCCCTTTGGGATAACTAGTACAATAACACTTTAAAACACTTACTACACCCCAGGTATACTACTCTACACATAGAAAAAGGGTATGCCACAATATAACCATAAAAAATAGCAAAGAAGACTTAACCAGACGAAGATACAGAAATAAATAAGAGGAAGGAGAGGCACTTCTTCCACCACAGCCAGCCAGCAGAGAAGGGCGAGCAGTCTCTCGTCTCCTCCTCCGTGGACTAATGCTGCCGGCAGACTGTCAACTAATCATACCGGCGCCCGATACAGAGTTTACTCAGGTTTACTTTAAAAATGATTAGACAGTATTAGTAAACATAGTTGGTGCCTATTTATTATTTAATAATCAACCCCAAGCTCAATCTTTAAATACTCTTCGAGAGACAAGAATAGTCTTACGACTGGAAGGGAAGATACGACAAATGCAACTCGCAATGGGTGTTTACTCTATGGTAGCTCAATAAGCTCAAATTTTGACCTCTGGTTTCCCTCTAAAGAACCCAGAGTCGTAACACTTCTCCCCCCTTCAGAGAAAAAAAAATGTGGACTACTAGAATAGTAGTCATATTTTTTCGGTCCGTAGATTACCCAAATCTAACCAAATCTACCAAAATCTACCCAATCCTCCTAGTATTACGTAAGTAATGAAGAAATATGATATATTTACTGACTGTAATGTTGGTGCTGCACGTAGAACACGATCAAACCTATTTTCACTCTGAAATAATGTAATTTCATATCGAAATTCGAAGTAAATATGTAGCAGGTGACGCCATAGGAAGTCGACGGTCCAAGCGACAAAATTGTGGAGCGACTTATCCAAGATATATGGTCGCCTGGAGAGTGTTTGCTACCATATCAGCCTCCTGTACACAGTGATCCAGTCGTCGCACTTCTTTGCTCAAATTGTCGCAAATTTACAAGTAGAATGGGTATTTGTAATAATATCTTTCATAAACAGCCACAAAACATTTAATATTTATTTTAAAAATTGTGTCTGGAAGTTAAATCAACACCACAGGACAATGATTTTGTTATATAGATACTATCGTTATTCGTTTGTATGCGTTCGCTACTTAAACTACCCATGTCGTTTTCGTTCATAGAACACCGAACCCAACACGCTCTCTGATATATTATTTAATTAATAGAGATTCACAAATAAAACTTATATTTTTATAAGTTATCAGAAAGGCAGAGATCAAATAATTCTTGTGAATCCATCACAAAGATTATATCTTATTAGACAGGAAAGATATTCATATTTTAAACAAGGTTTCTTGGCCGACGCTCTCCCTATCGATGGGAACTATGACCTTTCAAATACCAATGTTAATTTAATCTATCTAGATATTGTAATAAACGAAGTTTTCTGTCATAACAAAGACAGACATATAAGCTGTATGTTAATACTTTAGCATAAATATAACTGAAGTGAAAGTGAAGATATATGCCTTTTATAGTTACGTGATGGCTATCTCAGGGAATGCGAAGGCCTGCAAACAAGTGAA
This sequence comes from Procambarus virginalis, assembly GCA_020271785.1. Taxonomy (NCBI): domain Eukaryota; kingdom Metazoa; phylum Arthropoda; class Malacostraca; order Decapoda; family Cambaridae; genus Procambarus; species Procambarus virginalis. Next base: position 49,381 of record WNGS01010976.1, read on the forward strand.
TCAATTGTGTAATTCATTTGCATATATGCAAAGTAACATTAAAGGTCTATATGTCAGCATAAACACAGATCTAAACGATAATGTGACTACATTTCAAGGTAAATATATCTTAAATGAATCCCAAGATATGGTTAAATATATATTACACACCATCGCCGGTGTCCGGACACATGAAAACTTCCATTGCATCAGTGTCCTGCCAGGCGGCCAATACAGGCTTCACAATTCAGAAAAAAATTGTAATTCGGAGAGATGCGTTGATAAACACAAAATGTTTTATATTTTAAATACAGATACAAACTTTGTTTTCAAACGTTTATTGTAACACAATCTCAAGTATAAGAACCATGATATATTTTGGACTTAACAATTTCCTATAAAGTTGCAATGCTACCTTAATTGTATATGATCATCATCATATGCAGACATAAATTAACTTATAAAATGTTGATGTAAAGATACACGTATGTTAATTATGACACAGGATCGCTCTTATAAGAACTTAATTATAAACCATAATATTATAACTATAACAATTCACTGTGTTGGGGACAGGAAACCACAGTATATTCATACACGATAGGCTTTTATCAAGGTCATCCTTAAGGTCGAATTACTGACCCCGCCTAAGATGCAACCCCACAACAAGCTGACTAATTCTGTGGTTGGAAGAAAACGCTCACGGAGTGGGGGACTTATTTTAATTTTAAAATAATAATAATTAATTATTTAAAAATAAATAATTAATTAATAATACAATCATAAAAGATTAAATTAGATAATCCTTAACTGAAGAAGCATAATAGCTCAATATAACAAATAGGTAAATAGAGCTGAATTAATTATGGTGACTAATGAAGATTAGTGAAAGCCATAAATTAATATACAGAAGTAGAATTAATGTCATCAAATACATTGAAGAGACATCTCTAATTTAAAGTTGCCTGAGCATTTACGGTAATTGTAAAGCTTGGTATTCTTGGCTTGTCACATTGGGGGTTCCGACGGAGCACCCCCCTTTTGGGGGTTCCGACGGAGCACCGGGAGGAGGGTGGGAGTTTTGTGGTGTACCTGCGGGGCGGAGGCGAGCCAGAGGCGCCGCGCCTGCGCTCCCAAGTACCCCGCTCTACGCGCGCGCGCGCCGCTTAGTCGTTTAGACAGTGGAGCACGGTAATGCGTATCCTTCCCCACAGAATTTCACCGCTTTTATGATAAAAGCAGTGACTATTTCCTGAGTACCTACTTACTGCTAGGTGAACAGTTGCATTACGTGAACCCATACTCATCCTGTTGCCAGTAGTTTGTGCAACCCATACTCATCCTGTGACCTGTAATTTATTGTGCAACCCATACTCATCCTGTTACCAGTTGTTTGTGCACCCCATACCCATCCTGTGACCTGTAAATTATTGTGCAACCCATACTTATCCTGTGACCTGTAGTTTATTGTGCACCTCATACTCATCCTGTAAGTCATAGGACATTGTGCAACCTTTTCTCATCGTGTGAATCTTTGTTTACTTTGCTCTCCATACTCATCCTCTGCGCGATAGTTTCTTGTGCAACCCATACCCATATCATGTCACTGGAAACGGGAGACCTTCCGGAAAGACAGCTAATGTAGTCCCAATTTACAAAAAGGGTGACAGGCAAGAGGCACTGAACTACAGGCCAGTTTCCCTAACTTGTATACCACGGAAGGTAATGGAGATTGCGAGGAAAAGGCTCGTAGAGCATGTGGAGGGAAACAGCTTTGTAACTCTCCACCAGCATGGGTTCAGAGATAGTAAATCGTGCCTCACAGGCCTAATAGAATTCTATGACTATGCAACACAAATTAGGCAGGGAAGAGAAGGGTGGGCAGACTGCATTTTCTTGGACTGTCAGAAAGCCTTTGACACAGTACCTCACTACGAGGAAAGGCTAAGGGAGCTGAACCTCACAACCCTGGAAAACAGAAGAGTAAGGGGAGACATGATAACCACCTACAAAATTCTCAGGGTAATTGAGAAGGTGGACAAAGACAAACTCTTTAGCACGGGTGGGACACGAACAAGGGGACACAGGTGAAAACTTAGTACCCAGATGAGCCACAGAGACGTTAGAAAGAATTTTTTCAGTGTCAGGGTAGTTAACAAATTAAATGCATTAAGTAGTGTTGTGGTGGAGGCTGACTCCATACACAGTTTCAAATGTAGATATGATAGAGCCCAATAGGTTCACGAATCTGTACACCAGTTGATTGACAGTTGAGAGACGGGACCTAAGAGCCAGAGCTCAACCCCCGCAAACACAACTAGGTGAGTACAACGTGTGAGTGGTAGTTCATTGTGTACCCTATCCTCATCCTGTGAGTATAGGGTACACCATAAGTTCATTTGTACTTTATACTCATCATCAAGAAGCGTATTTTACCAGCATTGTAATATAAATTAAGAATAAAGGCTTAACTGGATTACGGACTCATAATCAAAATAAGAGCCATCACTAATTATCATGACAAACGGCCTAGGCTCCACTTCCGCCTTCGACAAGCTGCCGCCGGAGGTGGGTAGTTTATTGTGCACCCCCGCACCCCCAGCCCTGGGGAGCGGGCATTGGAATGTGGACATGTAAACCATTACCCCCCCCCCCTTCTAGATGCTACTACTGCTCGGCTTAGACTCGGTTACAAGTATCTCTGGGAATTCTCATTATCTGCTGATGTAGACCTGACCAAATGTAAACTGTGTCAACAAAATTATTCCCACACCCTCCGTCACTATGTAATAATAAAAAAATAAAAATAATAAAAATGTTTATTCAGGAAAGGTACATACATAAAGTGATTTTACATAAGTGGATTTATAGATAGAGCTAGTACATACAATGCCTAAAGCCACTATTACGCAATGCGTTTCAGGCAAGAAAAACATTAATATCTAAAACTTAATACTAATTGAGCAAAAAGAATAAAATGTATTGAGAACAGATACAAATAAAGATAAAAAAGGGGGGAACATGACTGAAAAAGCAGCACAAATACAATAGGTAGACAAACAGCGTTGAATAAATAAAAAAATAACATACATGGGTTGACAATAGAGTAAGGTAGGTTACAGGGAATTAATCAGGTAGTGTTTAGTTTTAATCTTAAACTGGTTGAGAGAGGTACAGTCTTTAACATGGTTGGGAAGGTCATTCCACATTCTGGGTCCCTTGATTTGTAGAGCATTTCTAGTTTGATTAAGTCGTACTCTTGGAATATCAAAACTGTATTTATTTCTGGTGTGGTGCTCATGGGTTCTGTTACAGCTTTCAATGAAGCTTTTGAGGTCAGGATTGGCATTACAGTTCAGCGTTTTATATATGTATAATACACATGAGAGAATGTGCAGTGACTTAATATCTAACATATTCAGAGATTTGAGTAGGGGTACCGAGTGATGTCTGGGGCCAGAGTTGGATATTGTCCTAATAGCAGCTTTGTGTTGAGTAATAAGAGGACGTAAAAGATTTTGGGTAGTAGAACCCCAAGCACAAATACCATAGTTGAGATATGGATAGATGAGGGAGTAATAGAGTCACCAGGGCAGGGCGGGGTACATAATATCTGATCTTAGAAAGAATGCCAACAGTTTTTGAAACTTTTTTTGATATATTTAGAATGTGACCCTGGAAATTAAGCTTGTGATCAATGAGAACGCCAAGGAATTTGCCATCTAATTTGTTACAAATTTGGGTATTGTTAATCTTGAGATTTATTTGATTAGAGGATTTATTGCCAAACAGAATATAGAAAGTTTTGTCAATGTTAAGGGTGAGTTTGTTGGCAGTTAGCCAAAGATGGACTTTATTAAGCTCGGTATTTACTGTGGCATTTAGAGCAAGGGGGTCAGGACTGGAGTAAATGAAGGTTGTGTCGTCAGCAAATAGAATTGGTCTAAGGTGTTGGGAGGCATTTGGAAGGTCATTAATGTAGATGAGAAAGAGGAGAGGGCCAAGTATACTGCCCTGAGGAACACCAATGTTGATGGGTAGGGTAGGAGAAATTGAATTGTTCACAGAAACATACTGGAGTCTGTCAGTAAGGTAAGATTTGAGGTATTGCAGGGAGAGTCCTCTGACTCCATAATGATGTAATTTAAGAAGAAGGTTTTGGTGGTTGACAGTGTCAAAAGCCTTACGCAGGTCCACAAATAACCCAACAGGGAACTCATTTTTATCAAGAGCTGCATGAATTAAGTTAATCATACTAATAAGTGCATCGTTAGTGCTTTTTTTAGGTCTGAAGCCATATTGGCAAGAGCTAAGTATATTGTGCTTGGCTAGATAAGAGTAGAGCTGCTTGTAGATTAGTTTTTCAAAAATTTTTGATAAGTTAGGCAGGATTGAAATAGGTCTGTAGTTGTTAACATCTGTGGGATCACCACATTTGTGGACAGGGGTTACTCTCTCTTTTTTTAGAATATCTGGAAAGGTTTGGAGTTCAAGTGACTTGTTGAAGAGCAATGCAATTGCAGGGGCTAAGGATCTGGAGGCTTTTTTGTAAATTAATGTCGGAATCTCCTCAAGGGCACTAGACTTGGTTTTGAGGGAAAGGATTATCTCATTGACTTCAGTGGAATTAGTAGGCTTTAGGTACAGAGACTGTGGATAGTTACCTGAAAGGTAGTCCTTAACCTCAGTACTGGAAGATGGAATATCATTTGCAAGGGATGACCCAATGGAAGAGAAGAACCTATTGAACTCAATAGCAGAATCAGAGGCTGAAAGCTGACCATCGTTATTAGACAGGAGTGTTGGTTTGTTGTTTAAAGTCTTCTTTGATCCCAAGATTTGTGAAATTGTGCTCCAAGTTTTTTTAATGTTGCTCTTTATTTGGGTAAATTTATCTTCGTAGTATTTAGCTTTGGCTCGTCTAATTATCTTAGATAGCAGTAAAGAGTAATTTTTTGAGAATTCTTTGGAGACGGTTCCTAGCCTATACTTCTTCTCAAGGTCATGTTTTTTATTAATGGATTTAAGTATTCCCTTTGTAAGCCAGGGATTGTTAAGCCTTTTGGTAGTGACTTGTTTTGTAAGCATAGGACAGTGGGTGTTATAAAGGCTTAGAGTTTTTTGAAGAAAAGATTGTACTGCTAGGTTGATGTCCCCTATGTTACCTAACTCTGACTCCCAGTTGACATTATCAGCAGCAGTTATAAAATTGTCTATAGCAGATTCATTGTGCAGCCTAAAACTTATCTCCCTTGACTCTAGAGGTGGTTTGTTAATGTTAGTTAAGAGAAATGTGGGGTAATGGTCTGTAGTGCTATCGGTGATTATACCTGAAGTAAGCGGAGAGGTTATGTTGGTCCAGATGTGATCTAGAGTCGTGGCAGTACTATCAGTGATTCTAGTAGGTCTAGTGATTAAGGGTATGAGGAAGCAGGAATTCATACAGTTGAGGAAGCTAACAGTAGTAGGGTGCTCAGGCTCGCAGAGGTCAATATTAAAGTCCCCTGCGATAATTAGATGGTTTTGTTCAGTCTGTTCTCGAGTATTAGATTACTAAGGTTTGAATTGAATTCAGACACATCAGTGTTAGGAATTCTATAGACTGCACCTACAGACAGGATAGACTCGGTACCCTTGACTCTGAAACTGGCGAAGATATACTCCCCACAGCAGTCTCTAGTTCTAATTACTTTTAAGCATGTTAGTTCATGATGGTAGTAAAGAGCAGTACCACCACCTCTCTGAATTTGACGACAGTTGTGAATTGCCAAGTAGTTAGGCATGTTAAAGAGTTGAGTAGTATCCTCTTTCAACCACGTTTCAGTAAGTATAATAAAAGTGAATTTGTTGTCAATAGTTTCAATCAAGGCACTAACATCATCGAAGTGTTTACCTAGGGATCTAACATTCAAGTTGATTACAGAGATATTGTGATTATGTGTTAATACATTGTTTACATCATGTGCTGTAAAATATCTGCAATTTTGGTCATTAAAGTGATGATTGTCATAGATAGTGGATAAGAGGTTTAGTTCTGGGTCTATACATGTCTGCATAAAAAGGCTGGTTGCTGGGAAACAAGGCAAGAGTGCCAAATACAAAATAGAAAATAAAGGAAAGTAGAATAAAAATTCTAAAGTAATATAAACTTAATGGTAATTTAAGTAATATAAACTCAATGGTAAATTAAGTAAAGAAAAAAAAACTTAATGAGAACTAGGAATGTAAATAATGAACTAGAATAATTAATAACATAGATGCCCAAAAAAGTAAAAAAGCAATTATGAAAACTATAAAATGAAAAGCTTGCTTACTATACTATTATAAGTACACTATAGTTTAATACTAAAGTTACACTAAGACAAAATGAGGTAGCTTAAATAGAGATACACTCAGGAACACTGGATAATGAAGTTAATACTAGAGGACACAGGCAAAGCCAGTGTACTACTGAACATGGGAGTAAAATGAAAGATGACAATTGTAAGGATGACAATTATTTTTTAACTAAAGTTAGTTAAAGTTACCTTTTGAAAGGAAAGGCAGAGCTAAAGTACACAATGGTAGTTAAATGAGATTATAATTTGAATTCTGGCTATACAGCAGTTATCCCACAGTCACTGAGGAAAGAATTAAGGTGAGCTTCAGTGGTTATTGAATAGGTTTTTCCAATGTCAGTCCTCCTAGCTATAATTTTACCATCTCGCACAAAACAGTGCTTAATTACAGTGGAATTTGCAGCAACCACGCAGTTTAAAAAAGAATTTTGCCTGAACCTGGTCAGACATTCATGTGATGGAGTGCGAAAGATACGAAATTTAGAGACAATTCTATAACCAACTTCCAGCGATGTGTAAATATTTCATTCAAAATGATCTGCTACCAGAAATTTAGCCACATATCCCCAGTTTTCTAACTGTAGGTAGTAACTGAGTGATTTGTAACCTATCCACCGCTGCCCACTGGATGGGGGGCGGTGTGCAGGACAAACATAATTGTGACACTAGCTCCCAATTTGACACTATCTCTCCACATATGTCAGTTGCTTAATTTAGAACCTGTACTTGAGGTCGATCTCGAACCCATTGTTGATGTGACGACTTATATTGAATTTTGTAACTAGCTCATCAAGATTGTAACTTGCTTAGCTAAATGAATTGTGGGGTTCAGTCCCTGAGCCCATTATGTGCCTCTGTAACCCTTTCCACTACCGCCCACAAGATGGGTATGGGGTGCATAATAAATGAACTAAACTAAAAAACATATTCAGTTGCTTAATTTAGAACCTGTACTTGAGGTCGATCTCGAACCCATGGTTGATGTGACGACTTATACTGAATTTTGTAACTAGCTCATCAAGATTGTAACTTGCTTAGCTAAATGAATTGTGGGGTTCAGTCCCTGAGCCCATTATGTGCCTCTGTAACCGCTCTCCACTACCGCCCACGGGATGGGTATGGGGTGCATAATAAATGAACTAAACTAACTAAACCCCCCCCCCTCACTCATCTTGTTAACAATAATACTAATAATAATAAAACTTAAACTAATAAGAATAATAAAAATATTGTGCATAAAAAATAAAATATTACTGTAATACTCTTGTGCTTGAATGAAGATGAAGGAAAGACCCAATAAATGTGTAAGCGTGTTATAACAAAATTTTTCGATCTAACCTTCATTCTTTCTCAATGTGCTGTATATCATGAAATGATTATACATTGTTCTGTTGTGAACATTGTATACAGGGCCTCAGGATATACATCCCCACAACAATGAACTACCTCCCAGTATCTAATTACTGCTAGGTGAACAGCAGGTCATCTAGCAGTGAACACCACCTGCCAGCTCACCTAGTAATGAACACCACCTGCACATCGCACCGCACCACCTGCCAGCAGGTGCAGAAGTACGATGGAGAGAGCAAAGTATACAATATTTCAAGTATAGGAATAGAGATATATTTAGGATTTAACGTTTTCCTACAAGTTTCAATAATACCTTTATTTGATGGTTCTACATAGCCTTCCCGCTTGGTGTCTTCTTTGATAATTGCTTATTTAAAAGCTTCTTTAAAATGGTGTCTCCTTAAAGTCATATTGTATTTTGGACACAAAATGAGTAAAATCCTTTCCGATTGGAGTTGATGTGTACATGGGTGGTACAGATAATTAATAGTGATCGACACAAACTCAGAGATGCGGATGTCATAAGTGCTTTGGGTACTGTTTATGGATATGTGACCCC
>WNGS01010979.1:24120-38396 GCA_020271785.1 Procambarus virginalis
CTATCAGAGGACCCTTAACTTACTGTTGTGAAAAAAAATTCCCAAATTTATTTTCATTTATTTTTATTTTCAAATTACGTCCATATTCAGCCATACGGGCAAACGGCCAAAAACGATGTTATTTTAAAGAGGAAGGTTGATAGTTATGAAATATGGAACGAGGGGTTTTTGTGGATGATAGTGAGGTTTGAGGTGCAGGTATGAGTGAGACTGTGATTTTGGTAGTTCATTCTTAATAATATGACCATTTCTTACTTTCTCTCACTGTCTGCCACCCTTCACCCCCCACCCAGTCTGCTCCCCCTCACCCCCCCCACCCTGTCTGCCACCCTCCCACCACCCTGGCACTGCCCCCAGGAGTGCCATGATGAACACACACATGCCACTCTGGGACATATCAGGTATGCTGTGATGATGTCGCTGTGTTATGCAGTACATGATCAACCACAACCAAAATTGTCAAGTGTTGCACTCCAGTGTTGCAACACAGGGGTCATTAGCACTGCCATATAGAACTAGATAGTGTAACCGGCGGTGTCCGGGTCGAAGAGTATGATGAACCAGGTCCGGTATAATGTACATTAAGATGAATCAGGTCATTATGCTCATTTATCCTCCCGTGTCTCAAATCTTTTATCCAATTTTTTTCATTTTTCTCTCATGTCTCCTCTCTCTCTCTCTCTCTCTCTCTCTCGCTCTCTCTCTCTCTCTCTCTCTCTCTCTCTCTCTCTCTCTCTCTCTCTCTCTCTCTCTCTCTCTTATTAAACTAAGCCTTGGTTCATAGGGCTGAAAATGTGGTGTCTAGTGAAACTGCAAGCAAGAGCTGTTATCTTGCCTGAACTCATCTGAGGCCAGCTTCTAGAGACTCATTTGTTTCATGAGATTATTTTTTGAATCATTATGAGTAAATTTTATTTAAATGTAAGACACAATCATATAAGGAACAGGATGAGTCTATGTGCCAGAGCCTTCATGTTGACTTCATGAACCTGTTGAGCGAACAAGTTCCAGATGTGAGTCAGCCTAGAAGTGAAAGATGGCTGATGGAGTGATGTTCTTGAGAATGGCACTTCCAGCATGAGACTATTGATGGTTAAGAGTCTTATATTATGGGTGTCAACTGCTGGTTGTCTACAAGGTTGGAGCAGGTGCGAAACTTTGAGGATGTTGGCCTTGGTACATAACAGTAAGTCGGGCAACATTTCAGCGCTGCTGGCAGCTCTGATGAGCAGACCAGTCCAACTAGACTTGTCAAGACTAGAGGTGAGCCTTCACGTATGGTTGTTCACTTAGTCTAAAATTCTGATGGAGGGGTCTGCAATCCTGGAGAGGGTGCATACTTTAGTAGCTTGCTGCTGAAGAAGACCTAACAGTTGAAACTGTACAGTACAGCACAGTAATGACCAGTGCAGTGCTGTACAGTACTGTACACTGTACTGTATATATTTAAATATATATATATATATATATATATATATATATATATATATATATTTATATATATATATATATATATATATATATATATATATATATATATATATAATGTTCTGGAACTTCCTTGAGGCCATTGCGAGGTGGACTGGAATCTCTCTTCCGGGAAGAAAATCGTTAGGCCAAGATATTTATGTGGCAGGAAGCACCTGAAATGTAATTAAAGTATTTCAGGGTCCAAAAACTTTATTATCTTTATCCCTGTGGAGCTGGCGAGTGGCGGTGTTGGTGTGGTGTTAGTACGCGCTCCCTGTGCTTGGTGTTAGTACACGCTCCCTGTGCTTGGTGTTAGTACACGCTCCCTGTGCTTGGTGTTAGTACACGCTCCCTGGGCTTGGTGTTAGTACACGCTCCCTGTGCTTGGTGTTAGTACACGCTCCCTGTGCTTGGTGTTAGTACGCGCTCGCTGGGCTTGGTCTTAGTACGCGCTCGCTGGGCTTGGTCTTAGTACGCGCTCGCTGGGCTTGGTCTTAGTACGCGCTCGCTGGGCTTGGTGTTAGTACGCGCTCCCTGTGCTTGGTGTTAGTACACGCTCCCTGTGCTTGGTGTTAGTACACGCTCCCTGGGCTTGGTGTTAGTACGCGCGCTCCCTGGGCTTGGTGTTAGTACGCGCTCCCTGGGCTTGGTGTTAGTACACGCTCCCTGTGCTTGGTGTTAGTACACGCTCCCTGTGCTTGGTGTTAGTACACGCTCCCTGTGCTTGGTGTTAGTACACGCTCCCTGTGCTTGGTGTTAGTACACGCTCCCTGTGCTTGGTGTTAGTACGCGCTCCCTGTGCTTGGTGTTAGTACACGCGCTCCCTGTGCTTGGTGTTAGTACACGCTCCCTGTGCTTGGTGTTAGTACACGCTCCCTGTGCTTGGTGTTAGTACACGCTCCCTGTGCTTGGTGTTAGTACGCGCTCCCTGTGCTTGGTGTTAGTACGCGCTCCCTGTGCTTGGTGTTAGTACACGCTCCCTGTGCTTGGTGTTAGTACACGCTCCCTGGGCTTGGTGTTAGTACACGCTCCCTGTGCTTGGTGTTAGTACGCGCTCCCTGGGCTTGGGGGAGTCTGCTTCAACATTGAAATATTGTTTTTGTGGCTGGTGTCCTAGTGTAGCCAGACCCGGCCAGGCACCCCTAGGTGTAGCCAGACCCGGCCAGGCCCCCCTAGGTGTAGCCAGACCCGGCCAGGTCCCCCTAGGTGTAGCCAGACCCGGCCAGGCCCCCACTAGGTGTGGCCAGACCCGGCCAGGTCCCCTAGGTGTAGCCAGACCCGGCCAGGCCCCCCTAGGTGTAGCCAGACCCGGCCAGGTCCCCCTAGGTGTAGCCAGACCCGGCCAGGCCCCCCTAGGTGTAGCCAGACCCGGCCAGGTCCCCCTAGGTGTAGCCAGACCCGGCCAGGTCCCCCTAGGTGTAGCCAGACCCGGCCAGGCCCCCCTAGGTGTAGCCAGACCCGGCCAGGTCCCCCTAGGTGTAGCCAGACCCGGCCAGGTCCCCCTAGGTGTAGCCAGACCCGGCCAGGCCCTCCTAGGTGTGGCCAGACCCGGCCAGGCCCCCACTAGGTGTAGCCAGACCCGGCCAGGTCCCCCTAGGTGTAGCCAGACCCGGCCAGGCCCCCACTAGGTGTAGCCAGACCCGGCCAGGTCCCCCTAGGTGTAGCCAGACCCGGCCAGGTCCCCCACAAGGTGTAGCCAGACCCGGCCAGGTCCCCCTAGGTGTAGCCAGACCCGGCCAGGCCCTCCTAGGTGTGGCCAGACCCGGCCAGGCCCTCCTAGGTGTAGCCAGACCCGGCCAGGCCCCCCTAGGTGTAGCCAGACCCGGCCAGGCCCCCACTAGGTGTGGCCAGACCCGGCCAGGCCCCCACTAGGTGTGGCCAGACCCGGCCAGGCCCCCCTAGGTGTAGCCAGACCCGGCCAGGCCCCCCTAGGTGTAGCCAGACCCGGCCAGGCCCTCCTAGGTGTGGCCAGACCCGGCCAGGCCCTCCTAGGTGTAGCCAGACCCGGCCAGGCCCCCCTAGGTGTAGCCAGACCCGGCCAGGCCCCCCTAGGTGTAGCCAGACCCGGCCAGGTCCCCCACAAGGTGTAGCCAGACCCGGCCAGGTCCCCCTAGGTGTAGCCAGACCCGGCCAGGCCCTCCTAGGTGTGGCCAGACCCGGCCAGGCCCTCCTAGGTGTAGCCAGACCCGGCCAGGCCCCCCTAGGTGTAGCCAGACCCGGCCAGGCCCCCCTAGGTGTAGCCAGACCCGGCCAGGTCCCCCACAAGGTGTAGCCAGACCCGGCCAGGCCCCCACTAGGTGTAGCCAGACCCGGCCAGGTCCCACTAGGTGTAGCCAGACCCGGCCAGGTCCCCCACAAGGTGTAGCCAGACCCGGCCAGGTCCCACTAGGTGTAGCCAGACCCGGCCAGGTCCCCCACAAGGTGTAGCCAGACCCGGCCAGGTCCCCCTAGGTGTAGCCAGACCCGGCCAGGCCCCCACAAGGTGTAGCCAGACCCGGCCAGGCCCCCACAAGGTGTAGCCAGACCCGGCCAGGCCCCCACAAGGTGTAGCCAGACCCGGCCAGGCCCCCACAAGGTGTAGCCAGACCCGGCCAGGTCCCCCACAAGGTGTAGCCAGACCCGGCCAGGTCCCACTAGGTGTAGCCAGACCCGGCCAGGTCCCCCACTAGGTGTAGCCAGACCCGGCCAGGCCCCCACTAGGTGTAGCCAGACCCGGCCAGGTCCCACTAGGTGTAGCCAGACCCGGCCAGGTCCCCCACAAGGTGTAGCCAGACCCGGCCAGGTCCCACTAGGTGTAGCCAGACCCGGCCAGGTCCCCCACAAGGTGTAGCCAGACCCGGCCAGGTCCCCCTAGGTGTAGCCAGACCCGGCCAGGCCCCCACAAGGTGTAGCCAGACCCGGCCAGGCCCCCACAAGGTGTAGCCAGACCCGGCCAGGCCCCCACAAGGTGTAGCCAGACCCGGCCAACACTCTCAGCAGCAACAAGGCGTGAAAGATGTGCTGTTGGACAGTGTCCAGGTAAATTAGGTTGTTAATGGCGCGGCGCCGCTGGCTGGGTCGTGAATTATCTCCGGTGGCTCGGTTTAGTTGTGTTCTAAATTACCAACATTATGCTCATGTATCTCTGAAGACACCGAGATGTGAGCCAGAGGGGGGGGGGGGTAGAGGGGGGGGTAGGGGTGAGGGACGGGAGGGGTAGGGGTGAGGGACGGGAGAGGTAGGGGTGAGGGACGGGAGGGGTAGGGGTGAGGGACGGGAGGGGTAGGGGTGAGAGACGGGGGGGTAGGGGTGAGGGACGGGAGGGGTAGGGGTGAGGGACGGGAGGGGTAGGGGTGAGGGACGGGAGGGGTAGGGGTGAGGGACGGGAGGGGTAGGGGTGAGAGACGGGAGGGTAGGGGTGAGGGACGGGAGGGGTAGGGGTGAGGGACGGGAGAGGTAGGGGTGAGGGACGGGAGGGGTAGGGGAGAGGGACGGGAGGGGTAGGGGTGAGGGACGGGAGGGGTAGGGGTGAGGGACGGGAGAGGTAGGGTGAGGGACGGGAGGGGTAGGGGTGAGAGACGGGAGGGGTAGGGGTGAGGGACGGGAGAGGTAGGGGTGCGGACGGGAGGGGTAGGGGTGAGGGACGGGAGGGGTAGGGGTGAGGGACGGGAGGGGTAGGGGTGAGGGACGGGAGAGGTAGGGGTGAGGGACGGGAGGGGTAGGGGTGAGGGACGGGAGGGGTAGGGGTGAGAGACGGGAGGGGTAGGGGTGAGGGACGGGAGAGGTAGGGGTGAGGGACGGGAGGGGTAGGGGTGAGGGACGGGAGGGGTAGGGGTGCGGACGGGAGGGGTAGGGGTGAGGGACGGGAGGGGTAGGGGTGAGGGACGGGAGGGGTAGGGGTGAGGGACGGGAGGGGTAGGGGTGAGGGACGGGAGGGGTAGGGGTGAGGGACGGGAGAGGTAGGGTGAGGGACGGGAGGGGTAGGGGTGAGGGACGGGAGGGGTAGGGGTGAGGGACGGGAGGGGTATGGGTGAGGGACGGGAGGGGTATGGGTGAGGGACGGAGGGGTAGGGGTGAGGGACGGGAGGGGTAGGGGTGAGGGACGGGAGGGGTAGGGGTGAGGGACGGGAGGGGTAGGGGTGAGGGACGGGAGGGGTAGGGGGTGAGGGACGGGAGGGGTAGGGGTGAGGGACGGGAGGGGTAGGGGTGAGGGACGGGAGGGGGTAGGGGACGGAGGGGATGGTTAGAGGGTAGAGGCGGGGCGTGTGGGAGAGTGGGAAGTGTATGTGTACGTGTAGTNAGCTTTATAATGATTAGAAGAGCTTTATAATGCTCAGAAGAGCTTTATAATGATCAGAAGAGCTTTGTAATGATTAAAGTTCTTTAATTAGGGCGATTACGCTAATTATTGTCTCGTGTATTAACGTTCTTCGTTATGACAAGTCCTGGGGTGTATGTTTATGTGTCCTGGGGTGGTATGTTATGTGTCCTGGGGTGGTATGTTTATTGTCCTGTGGGTGGCATGTTTATGTGTCCTGGGGTGGTATGTTTTATGATCCTGGGGTGGTAGTTTATGTGTCCTGGGTGGTATGTTTATTGTCCTGGGGTGGTTATGTTTATGTGTCCTGGGGTGGTATGTTTATGTGTCCTGGAGGTGGTATGTTTATGTGTTCTCTTGGGGTGGTATTTTATGTGTCCTGGGGTGGTATGTTTATGTGTCCTGGAGGTGTTGTTTATAGGGTCCTGGGGTGTATGTTTTATGTGTCCTGGGGTGGTATGTTTATGTGTCCTGTGGGTGGCATGTTTATGTGTCCTGGGGTGGTATGTTTATATGTCCTGGTGTGGTATGTTTATGTTCCTGGGGTGTTATTTTATGTGTCCTGGGTGGGTATGTTTATGTGTCCTGGGGTGGTATGTTTAGTGTCCTGGAGGTGGTATGTTTATGTGTTCTGTGGTGGTATGTTTATGTGTCCTGGGGTGGTATGTTTATGTGTCCTGAGGGTATGTTTATGTGTCCTGGGGTGGTATGTTTATGTGTCCTGGGTGGTATGTTTATGTGTCCTGAGGTGGTATGTTTATGTGTCCTGGGGTGGTATGTTTATGTGTCCTGGGGTGGTATGTTTATGGTCCTGGGGGGCATGTATGTGTCCTGGGGGGTGGTTGTTATATGTCCTGGGGGGGGTATGTTTATGTGTCCTGGGGTGGTATGTTTATGTGTCCTGGGGTGGTATGTTTATGTGTCCTGTGGGTGGCATGTTTATGTGTCCTGGGTGGTATGTTTTATATGTCCTGGGTGGTATTTTTATGTGTCCTGTGGGTGGTATGTTTCTGTTCCTGTGTATGTTTATATGTCCTGGGGTAGTATGTTTATGTGTCCTGGGGTGGTATGTTTATGTTCCTGGAGGTGGTGTTTTTGTGTCCTGGGGTGGTATGTTTATGTGTCCCTGGGTGGTATTTTATGTGTCCTGGAGGTGGTATGTTTATGTGTCCTGGGGTGGTATGTTTATGTGTCCTGGGTGGTATGTTTTATGTGTCCTGGGGTGGTATTTTATGTGTCCTGGAGGTGGTGTGTTTATGTGTCCTGGGGTGGTATGTTTATGTGTCCTGGAGTGTATGTTTATGTGTCCTGGGTTGTATGTTTTATGTGTCCTGGGGTGGTATGTTTATATGTCCTGTGGGTGGTATGTTTATGTGTCCTGGGGGTGGTATGTTTATGTGTCCTGGGGTGGTATGTTTATATGTCCTGGGGTGGTATGTTTATATGTCCTGGGGGTGGTATGTTTATGTGTCCTGGGGGGTATGTTTATATGTCCTGTGGGTGCCGCCCACTACATAGTAGGAAAACAGCATGTAAAGGATTTGGAATAATGATGTCTGACGACCTAACGTTTAGGGAGCATAACCAAGCAAATATTGCGACAGCCAGAAAATAATAGGATGGATTACGAGAACTTTGAAATCCAGGGATCCCATCACAATGGTTGTACTCTTCAAGTCACTTGTGTTGTCCCGTCTCGAGTACTGCTCAGTACTCACTTCCCCCTTCAGAGCAGGAGAGATGCTGAAATAGAGGGAATACAGAGAACATATACGGCACGCATAGACGAGATAAAACATCTAAATTATTGGGATCGTCTCAAAGCTCTCCAAATGTACTCACTAGAAAGGAGACGAGAGAGATATCAAATAATATACACCTGGAAGATACTGGAGGGACAGGTCCCAAATCTACACAGTAAAATAACAACATACTGGAGTGAACGTTATGGAAGAAATGCAGAATAGAACCAGTGAAGAGCAGAGGTGCCATAGGCACAATCAGAGAACACTGTATAAACATCAGAGGTCCGCGGTTGTTCAACGTCCTCCCAGCGAGCATAAGAAATATTGCCGGAACAACCGTGGACATCTTCAAGAGAAAACTAGACTGTTTTCTTCAAGGAGTGCCGGACCAGCCGGGCTGTGGTGGGTATGTGGGCCTGCGGGCCGCTCCAAGCAACAGCCTGGTGGACCAAACTCTCACAAGTCAAACCTGGCCTCGGGCCAAGCTTGGGGAGTAGAAGAACTCCCAGAACCCCATCAAGCAGGTAAGCCAGGTGCGGAGTCACTAGCGGCCAGGTGTGGAGTCACCAGCGGCCAGGTGTGGAGTCACCAGTAGCCAGGTGTGGAGTCACCAGTGGCCAGGTGTGGAGTCACCAGTAGCCAGGTGTGCAGTCACCAGTGGCCAGGTGTGGAGTCACCAGTAGCCAGGTGTGGAGTCACCAGCAGCCAGGTGTGGAGTCATCAGTGGCCAGGTGTGGAGTTACCAGTGGCCGGGTGTGGCGTCACCAGTAGCCAGGTGTGGAGTCACCAGCAGCCAGGTGTGGTGTCACCAGTAGCCAGGTGTGGAGTCACCAGTAGCCAGGTGTGGAGTCACCAGTAGCCAGGTGTGGAGTCACCAGTGGCCAGGTGTGGAGTCACCAGCGGCCAGGTGTGGAGTCACCAGTAGCCAGGTGTGGAGTCACCAGTAGCAGGTGTAGAGTCACCAGTAGCCAGGTGTGGAGTCACCAGTAGCCAGGTGTGGAGTCACCAGCAGCCAGGTGTGGAGTCACCAGTAGCCAGGTGTGGAGTCACCAGTAGCCAGGTGTGGAGTCACCAGTAGCCAGGTGTGGAGTCACCAGAGGCCAGGTGTGGAGTCACCAGCAGCCAGGTGTGGAGTCACCAGTAGCCAGGTGTGGAGTCACCAGTAGCCAGGTGTGGAGTCACCAGCAGCCAGGTGTGGCGTCACCAGTAGCCAGGTGTGGCGTCACCAGCAGCCAGGTGTGGAGTCACCAGCGGCCAGGTGTAGAGTCACCAGTAGCCAGGTGTGGAGTCACCAGCAGCCAGGTGTGGAGTCACCAGAGGCCAGGTGTGGAGTCACCAGCAGCCAGGTGTAGAGTCACCAGTAGCCAGGTGTGGAGTCACCAGTAGCCAGGTGTGGAGTCACCAGCAGCCAGGTGTGGAGTCACCAGTAGCCAGGTGTGGAGTCACCAGTAGCCAGGTGTGGAGTCACCAGAGGCCAGGTGTGGAGTCACCAGCAGCCAGGTGTAGAGTCACCAGTAGCCAGGTGTGGAGTCACCAGCGGCCAGGTGTAGAGTCACCAGTAGCCAGGTGTGGAGTCACCAGTAGCCAGGTGTGGAGTCACCAGTAGTCAGGTGTAGAGTCACCAGTAGCCAGGTGTGGAGTCACCAGTAGCCAGGTGTGGAGTCACCAGTGGCCAGGTGTGTAGGTCACGAGACAACACTGTGAGGGCCACATGTGTACCCCCCCCCCCGAGGACAGATCATTCTGCACATCATATATAATTTTCGCTTTAATTTCAAGTGATTAAAACCTTGATGATTAGATCAGAAAAATATTGAAAACAATGTATTATGTTGATTACATTTGGTCCACCAAAAACGCCACATGAAAGGTGTTTGATGGTGTATTCTGACTGTTGTGTCTGGGAAACTATCAACCACATGCCTGTACAGTATTAAATGAACAAATCCACAAGGGCCGTGACCAGGATTCGAACCTACGTCCGAGATCCGTACAGTATTGTGTAAACCTCGCCAGTAACTACCGTACTGCTTGTTAAATGAGCTACAGACTTGAGATACGATGCAACACGTAAGAAAACAAAGACGTTTTATACAGAAAACAAAGGCAATATTGCCGAACGTAAAGTGGACGTATTCAAGAACTAATTAGACAAATTCCTGCAGGAAGTGCCGGACCAGCCGGGCTGTGGTGGGTATGTGGGCCTGCGGGCCGCTCCAAGCAACAGCCTGGTGGACCAAACTCTCACAAGAGTAGCATTGCCCCCCAGAATGGGCTTGGGAAGTAAAAAAAAACTATAGAAACTCACTCCAGGTATACTCCAGGTATACTCCAGGTATACTCTAGATAACGTACCAACGTTTCCAACAACGTCCAAGACCCCCCCACACGGCACCGTCGGGTGATATACCCGGTCTTGGCACCACAAGGTTATCTGTAGTTGGCTTTTGCTGAGATAAAGAGATAAGCTGAACTGCTTATGACTGACCATACTGCCGCCTTTTTGCTGGTGTACTTAACCTCGGGCGGAGCACCGCACTCTGGCAGGAGTGGGCGCTCACACTGACCTGCCACTAGTTACATGATGCGCAACTTTTTAACTGGTCAGCTTCCCGGCCAGATTAAAGTTCCCCAACTTTGAAGGCAGAGGCGGTAAAGTGCTCTCGTGTCACTCTGAGAACAGAGGCCGTAAAGTGCTCTCGTGTCACTCTTGAGGACAGAGGCCGTAAAGTGTTCTCGTGTCACTCTTGAGGACAGAGGCCGTAAAGTGCTCTCGTGTCACTCTTGAGGACAGAGGCCGTAAAGTGCTCTCGTGTCACTCTTGAGGACAGAGGCCGTAAAGTGCTCTCGTGTCACTCTTGAGGACAGAGGCCGTAAAGTGTTCTCGTGTCACTCTTGAGGACAGAGGCCGTAAAGTGCTCTCGTGTCACTCTTGAGGACAGAGGCCGTAAAGTGCTCTCGTGTCACTCTGAGAACAGAGGCCGTAAAGTGCTCTCGTGTCACTCTTGAGGACAGAGGCCGTAAAGTGCTCTCGTGTCACTCTTGAGGACAGAGGCCGTAAAGTGCTCTCGTGTCACTCTTGAGGACAGAGGCCGTAAAGTGTTCTCGTGTCACTCTTGAGGACAGAGGCCGTAAAGTGCTCTCGTGTCACTCTTGAGGACAGAGGCCGTAAAGTGCTCTCGTGTCACTCTTGAGGACAGAGGCCGTAAAGTGTTCTCGTGTCACTCTTGACGACAGAGGCCGTAAAGTGCTCTCGTGTCACTCTTGAGGACAGAGGCCGTAAAGTGCTCTCGTGTCACTCTTGAGGACAGAGGCCGTAAAGTGCTCTCGTGTCACTCTTGAGGACAGAGGCCGTAAAGTGTTCTCGTGTCACTCTTGAGGACAGAGGCCGTAAAGTGTTCTCGTGTCACTCTTGAGGACAGAGGCCGTAAAGTGCTCTCGTGTCACTCTTGAGGACAGAGGCCGAAAAGTGCTCTCGTGTCACTCTGAGAACAGAGGCCGTAAAGTGCTCTCGTGTCACTCTTGAGGACAGAGGCCGTAAAGTGCTCTCGTGTCACTCTTGACGACAGAGGCCGTAAAGTGCTCTCGTGTCACTCTTGACGACAGAGGCCGTAAAGTACTCAAGAGGTCACAAAGCTCTCAACAATCACTACAGTGCACTCCGCCTAAATACCCATAAAGCCACACGAACAAAAGCCAATTAGAAAGCCTAGGCAAGCTTCGTTAATCTCCAGGAGGCTGCTGTCAAAAACGGCTCCGGGTTTTCAAATGGGACGGCATCCCTCATTTCCCATCCTCCAAATGCAACAATCGTTTCGTAATTGGTCATTCCCAAGGGGAAGTTGGAGGGTCGGAGACGCCAGCTTGGTAGTCTGGTGGTGAGGACCCCGACGCCAGCTTGGTAGTCTGGTGGTGAGGACCCCGACGCCAGCTTGGTAGTCTGGTGGTGAGGACCCCGACGCCAGCTTGGTAGTCTGGTGGTGAGGACCCCGACGCCAGCTTGGTAGTCTGGTGGTGAGGACCCCGACGCCAGCTTGGTAGTCTGGTGGTGAGGACCCCGACGCCAGCTTGGTAGTCTGGTGGTGAGGACCCCGACGCCAGCTTGGTAGTCTGGTGGTGAGGACCCCGACGCCAGCTTGGTAGTCTGGTGGTGAGGACCCCGACGCCAGCTTGGGGTGTGGCACCGCTGACTCCTGGATGGTTGACGCTCCTCACTACCACCATTCTCCTCCTTCTTTCCGCCATGATCTACCTACACTAACATGATCTACCAACACTACCATGATCTACCAACACTACCATGATCTACCAACACTACCATGGTCTACCAACACTACCATGGTCTACCAACATTTGTTTTAAAAATATAAATTATTTCATCAGCTTCTCTTTATAATAGTGTGGACCATTTGGCAGTGGCACTGGTGCCTTGTGAGGATAATAGGAGGCCAAATTGGTCATACACCGCCTCTAATGACCTCGTACAACGTCGGGTTTATCTCCCTTGTTCACTAATGTGATTAATTCTGATGTGATTATTGACGCTGGCATCAACCTCTGCTGTTTTGGTCTCGTCTGTCATTGACACACACATGACGTTGATGATATCTACCTGTTGTTGCTTCCGAGGATCAACGTCTCAGCGGCCCGGTCTCTGACCAGGTCTCCTGGTTGGGTGTCTGGTCAGCCAGGCTGTTGGACGCAGCTGCTCGCAGCTTAACGTAAACACTCAGTGAATTCGTCGATTTTTTTTTCAGGGAATCGAGAATTCTGTTAAGAAATTCCATGTGTTAGGTACCACAGTCCACTAGTGGTACCATGATGCGAGGTACCACAGCCCACTAGTGGTACCATGATGCGAGGTACCACAGCCCACTAGTGGTACCATGATACAAGGAACCACAGCCCACTAGTGGTACCATGATACAAGGTACCACAGCCCACTAGTGGTACCATGATACAAGGTACCACAGCCCACTAGCCGTACCATGATACAAGGTACCACAGCCCACTATGGTACCATGATACAAGGTACCACAGCCCACTAGTGCTACCATGATACAAGGTACCACAGCCCACTAGTGGTACCATGATACAAGGTACCACAGCCCACTAGTGCTACCATGATACAAGGTACCACAGCCCACTAGTGGTACCATGATATAAGGTACCACAGACATCAACACAAATTTGTAATCAACTTTAACCTATCACAAGAGACGAAGATTGGTGCGTGGCGAAGCTGTTCCATAGAAGAGCATCGCTTGTTTTGCTGTTGGAACAAAAAAAAATAATAAAAGCAACATAATAAACAACAAAACAAAATAACAAAACTGGAACAAAATAAAACACAGTAAACTTCCTGCTCTTAATTGTTCAGTAAACTTTGTGTTCTACAAAATATGTGTACATTTAAAAGTAATCACGTTGTGAGTATACTTTAGAGTTGTCTTTTGAGAGGAGTAACTTGTGCGTCACTGTGAATATTGTTGGAGTATTAAACCCAAGCTCTTGCAGTCTGCGTTCGATCCCTGATGGTCAAAGGTTTTGGCATAGTTCCTTCCCTCCGCCCTATCTCTACTCCTTGTCCTCATATCCCAGCATCTTGCCCTCATTTCCAGCATGTTTTCCTCATACCCCAGCTCCTTGTCCTCATAAACTTTCTAAGTCCTTATAGTCGCACTTGCTTAGCGATTTCCCCGCCCGTTCGCATGACTTACCACAACGTACATGGTACGTCGTGCTAACCTAACCAGAACGTACGTTCCCAAGCAACCCACCTTACCTAACCAACCCATGCATAGAAAACGTGGATATTTGTGAGGCGCTACTTTTTCATAATAGTTTGTATTTAGTACGTTGAGGACCATAAGGTACAAATGAGACGTGTTACGTGAGAGGACGGGCCCTCTTATCTTGAGGTTATCTTGAGATGATTTCGGGGCGTTTTAGGTTCTTTAGTGTCCCCCGGGCCCCGGTCCTCGACCATGCCTTCACCCCCAGGAAGCAGCCCGTGACAGCTGACTAACACCCAGGTACCTATTTTACTGCTAGGTAACAGGGGCATAGGGTGAAAAAACAACCTGCCCATTGTTTCTCACCGGCGCCCAGAATCGAATCCAGGACCACAGGATCACAAGTCCAGCGTGTTGTCCGCTGCGGCCGAACGGCTCCCCTCAGTGTCACGTGAGCTCTAAGTTAAGGGTGTGTGAGTCTGTGCTCTTGGTCTCCGCCTCTGCTGAAAGAGAACATTCCTAGCATATGCTCGTCTTTATTCAGTAAACTGTATACAAAGTTTTGATAAAGAAAACGGACCTGCGTATCAATTTAAATGTTATACCCGAGAAGTTATAAAACAAATATTTGTTAATTCCTGAGGGAATGTAAAAGTTTTAGAAAACTCAGACTTGGTTTAAATCTAATTTAGTATGGGTGTACTCACCTAATTGTGCTTGCGGGGGTTGAGCTTGGCTCTTTGGTCCCGCCTCTCAACTGTCAATCAACTGGTGTACAGGTTCCTGAGCCTAATTGGGCTCTGTCATATCTACAGGTCCGGATTCAAT
The DNA here is from genome assembly GCA_020271785.1 of Procambarus virginalis. Taxonomy (NCBI): domain Eukaryota; kingdom Metazoa; phylum Arthropoda; class Malacostraca; order Decapoda; family Cambaridae; genus Procambarus; species Procambarus virginalis. The sequence continues at coordinate 38,196 of WNGS01010979.1, forward strand.
ACGAAATAACTAGAAAGGCGAGTCCAAGAGCTGGATCCTACAAGTACAAATACTAAACACACACACATACACACGCCCAGTATTCTTAGCATCAATGTTGGTCACAACACCATAACATTAGTGACATACTTAACAAACATACTTCTCTACAAACAGTAGGAGTCAATTATTATGCCAACAACAGCCTTTCTTAGCTGTGTC
>WNGS01010979.1:43302-60802 GCA_020271785.1 Procambarus virginalis
TAATTTTCATCATATCTATTACATGGTATTACATATATATTTCTCTCACACATACACAGGCACATATCTCCAGGATGCATCTCGTAGAAGCTGTTTAAATGCCAGGTAACCATTTACTGCCAGGTGAACAGAGGCATCAGAATCGAATCTGTGCCCTTTCGGATTATGATGCCTGAGCGCTCTGTGTGTGTGTGGGTACTCACCTAATTGTCTTGCGGGGTGTTGAGCTTCGACTCTTTGTTCCCGCCTCTCAACTATGTGTACTTACCTAATTGTACTCACCTAATTGTGCTTGCGGGGGTTGAGCTCTGGCTCTTTGGTCCCGCCTCTCAACTGTCAATCAATAGGTATACAGGTTTCTGAGCCTATTGGGCTCTATCATATCTACACTTGAAACTGTGTATGGTGTCAGCCTCCACCACATTACTGCCTAATGCATTCCATTTGTCTACTACTCTGGCACTGAAAAAATCATTCTAACGTCTCTATGGTTCATTTAGGCACTCAATTTCTACCTGTGTCCTCTAGTGCGTGTGCCCCTTGTGGTAAATAGTCTTTATCTACCCTATCAATTCCTCTGAGACTCTTGTATGTGGTGATCATGTCCCCTCTAACTCTTATGTCTCCAAATGAAGTGAGGTTTAATTCCCGTAGTCTTCCCTCGAAGCTCATACCGCTCAGTTTGGGTACTAGTCTGGTGGCAAACCTTTGAACCTTTTCCAGTTTAGTCTTATGCTTGACTAGATATGGACTCCATGCTGGGGCTGCATTCTCCAGGATTGGTCTGACATATGTGGTATTCAAAGTTCTGAAGGATTCCTAACACAAGTTTCTAAAGGCCGTTCTTATGTTAGCCAACCTAGCATATGCCGCTGATGTTATCCTCTTGATATGAGCTTCAGGGAACAGGTCTGGCATGATATCAACCCCCAGGTCATTATCTCTCTCTGACTCTTGAAGTATTTCATCTCCCAAATGATTCCTTGTATCTGGCCTCCTGCTCCCTACACCTATCTTCATTACATTACATTTGCTTGGGATAAACTCTAACAACCATTTGTTTGACCATTCCTGCAGCTTGTCCAGGTCTTCTTGAAGCCTCAAGCTATCCTCCTCTGTCTTAATCCTTCTCATAATTTTGGCGTCGTCAGCAAACATTGAGAGGAATGAGTCTATACCCTCTGGGAGATCATTTACGTATATCAGAAACAGGATAGGTCCAAGTACAGAGCCCTGTGGGATCCCACTGGGGACTTCACGCCAACCTGAGGTCTCACCCCTCACTAACTCTCGGCTTCCTATTGCTTAGGTACTCCCTTATCCACTGGAGCACCTTACCAGTTACTCCTGCCTGTCTCTCCAGCTTATGTACCAGCCTCTTATGCGGTACTGTGTCAAAGGCTTTCCGACAATCCAAGAAAATGCAGTCTTCCCAGCCCTCTCTTTCTTGCTTAATCTTTGTTACCTGGTCGTAGAATTCTATTAAGCCAGTCAGACAAGATTTACCCTCCCTGAACCCATGTTGGCGATTTGTCACGAAGTCCCTTCTCTCCAGATGTGTTACCAGGTATGTGTGTGTGTGTGTGTGTGTGTGTATTTTATAAATGTATATGTGCGTGAGTCAGAATGTTAATGTATGTTTATACACCTGTGTATAAACAGAAACAGTTTTCTTTGTCAAGAAAACTTTCCGACTAACCATATTTAGCAACAGTGGGTTGATTAAGACTGTTAAGCTTTTAGTGGAGTTTCCAAACTGAGATAATTATGATAGGTGGACGATGGGTGTACATTATGGGGGAGGAAGGAGAGGCTGGTGAGGTAAGGATAGGGGAGAGGGACGGTGTGGCTAGGTACGCCTATGGGGGGTGGGGGGCTTGACTGTTTTAAAGATGACGCTCCACGGAGGCCATGTGTAGTCCCTCAGCTCACACTGACTGGTATTGCTTGCTGGAGGAGTACTCTCTCTCTCTCTCTCTCTCTCTCTCTCTCTCTCTCTCTCTCTCTCTCTCTCTCTCTCTCTCTCTCTCTCTCTCTCTCTCTCTCTCGCGAGACATTAATTGTTATATATCACATTCATACAAACAACGGGGAGAAGCGAGTGAGACAATGAGAGCAGGATGACACCTGGCGGCGACCTTGTGCCCGTGTGGGCCGGGGGACTCACCAGTCTTCCATCTATACTAACATTGTCTTAGAAAGATTGTCAAACAAAAAAATTGACCTTAAGTAAATCCTAACCTAACTACAGTCTCTTGGGGTCATTTGGTTCCTTCGAACCACTTATTATCTTAGATAATACTCGAAGTGGTTTATTATGCTCGAAAGATGTTTATTATAATGCTCTGAAGAGCTTTATAATTCTCAGAAGAGCTTTATAATGATTAGAAGAGCTTTATAATGCTCAGAAGAGCTTTATAATGATCAGAAGAGCTTTGTAATGATTAAAGTTCTTTAATTAGGGCGATTACGCTAATTATTTGTCTCGTGTATATAACGTTCTTCGTTATGACAAGTCCTGGGGTGGTATGTTTATGTGTCCTGGGGTGGTATGTTTATGTGTCCTGGGGTGGTATGTTTATGTGTCCTGTGGGTGGCATGTTTATGTGTCCTGGGGTGGTATGTTTATATGTCCTGGGGTGGTATGTTTATGTGTCCTGGGGTGGTATGTTTATGTGTCCTGGGGTGGTATGTTTATGTGTCCTGGGGTGGTATGTTTATGTGTCCTGGAGGTGGTATGTTTATGTGTTCTGGGGTGGTATGTTTATGTGTCCTGGGGTGGTATGTTTATGTGTCCTGGAGGTGGTATGTTTATGTGTCCTGGGGTGGTATGTTTATGTGTCCTGGGGTGGTATGTTTATGTGTCCTGTGGGTGGCATGTTTATGTGTCCTGGGGTGGTATGTTTATATGTCCTGGGGTGGTATGTTTATGTGTCCTGGGGTGGTATGTTTATGTGTCCTGGGGTGGTATGTTTATGTGTCCTGGGGTGGTATGTTTATGTGTCCTGGAGGTGGTATGTTTATGTGTTCTGGGGTGGTATGTTTATGTGTCCTGGGGTGGTATGTTTATGTGTCCTGGAGGTGGTATGTTTATGTGTCCTGGGGTGGTATGTTTATGTGTCCTGGGGTGGTATGTTTATGTGTCCTGGAGGTGGTATGTTTATGTGTCCTGGGGTGGTATGTTTATGTGTCCTGGGGTGGTATGTTTATGTGTCCTGGGGTGGCATGTTTATGTGTCCTGGGGTGGTATGTTATATGTCCTGGGGGTGGTATGTTTATGTGTCCTGGGGTGGTATGTTTATGTGTCCTGGGGTGGTATGTTTATGTGTCCTGTGGGTGGCATGTTTATGTGTCCTGGGTGGTATGTTTATATGTCCTGGGGTGGTATGTTTATGTGTCCTGTGGGTGGTATGTTTATGTGTCCTGGGGTGGTATGTTTATATGTCCTGGGGTAGTATGTTTATGTGTCCTGGGGTGGTATGTTATGTGTCCTGGAGGTGGTGTGTTTATGTGTCCTGGGGTGGTATGTTTATGTGTCCTGGGGTGGTATGTTTATGTGTCCTGGAGGTGGTATGTTTATGTGTCCTGGGGTGGTATGTTTATGTGTCCTGGGGTGGTATGTTTATGTGTCCTGGGGTGGTATGTTTATGTGTCCTGGAGGTGGTGTGTTTATGTGTCCTGGGTGGTATGTTTATGTGTCCTGGAGGTGGTATGTTTATGTGTCCTGGGTTGTATGTTTATGTGTCCTGGGGTGGTATGTTTATATGTCCTGTGGGTGGTATGTTTATGTGTCCTGGGGTGGTATGTTTATGTGTCCTGGGGTGGTATGTTTATATGTCCTGGGGTGGTATGTTTATGTGTCCTGGGGGTGGTATGTTTATGTGTCCTGGGTGGTATGTTTATATGTCCTGTGGGTGCCGCCCACTACATAGTAGGAAAACAGCATGTAAAGGATTTGGGAATAATGATGTCTGACGACCTAACGTTTAGGGAGCATAACCAAGCAAATATTGCGACAGCCAGAAAAATAATAGGATGGATTACGAGAACTTTCAAATCCAGGGATCCCATCACAATGGTTGTACTCTTCAAGTCACTTGTGTTGTCCCGTCTCGAGTACTGCTCAGTACTCACTTCCCCCTTCAGAGCAGGAGAGATTGCTGAAATAGAGGGAGTAGAGAGAACATATACGGCAAGCATAGACGAGATAAAACATCTAAATTATTGGGATCGTCTCAAAGCTCTCCAAATGTACTCACTAGAAAGGAGACGAGAGAGATATCAAATAATATACACCTGGAAGATACTGGAGGGCCAGGTCCCAAATCTACACAGTAAAATAACAACATACTGGAGTGAACGATATGGAAGAAAATGCAGAATAGAACCAGTGAAGAGCAGAGGTGCCATAGGCACAATCAGAGAACACTGTATAAACATCAGAGGTCCGCGGTTGTTCAGCGTCCTCCCAGCGACTATAAGAAATATTGCCGGAACAACCGTGGACATCTTCAAGAGAAAACTAGACTGTTTTCTTCAAGGAGTGCCGGACCAGCCGGGCTGTGGTGGGTATGTGGGCCTGCGGGCCGCTCCAAGCAACAGCCTGGTGGACCAAACTCTCACAAGTCAAACCTGGCCTCGGGCCAAGCTTGGGGAGTAGAAGAACTCCCAGAACCCCATCAAGCAGGTAAGCCAGGTGCGGAGTCACTAGCGGCCAGGTGTGGAGTCACCAGCGGCCAGGTGTGGAGTCACCAGTAGCCAGGTGTGGAGTCACCAGTGGCCAGGTGTGGAGTCACCAGTAGCCAGGTGTGCAGTCACCAGTGGCCAGGTGTGGAGTCACCAGTAGCCAGGTGTGGAGTCACCAGCAGCCAGGTGTGGAGTCATCAGTGGCCAGGTGTGGAGTTACCAGTGGCCGGGTGTGGCGTCACCTGTAGCCAGGTGTGTAGTCACCAGCAGCCAGGTGTGGTGTCACCAGTAGCCAGGTGTGGAGTCACCAGTAGCCAGGTGTGGAGTCACCAGTAGCCAGGTGTGGAGTCACCAGTGGCCAGGTGTGGAGTCACCAGCGGCCAGGTGTAGAGTCACCAGTAGCCAGGTGTGGAATCACCAGTAGTCAGGTGTAGAGTCACCAGTAGCCAGGTGTGGAGTCACCAGTAGCCAGGTGTGGAGTCACCAGCAGCCAGGTGTGGAGTCACCAGTAGCCAGGTGTGGAGTCACCAGTAGCCAGGTGTGGAGTCACCAGTAGCCAGGTGTGGAGTCACCAGAGGCCAGGTGTGGAGTCACCAGCAGCCAGGTGTAGAGTCACCAGTAGCCAGGTGTGGAGTCACCAGTAGCCAGGTGTGGAGTCACCAGCAGCCAGGTGTGGCGTCACCAGTAGCCAGGTGTGGCGTCACCAGCAGCCAGGTGTGGAGTCACCAGCGGCCAGGTGTAGAGTCACCAGTAGCCAGGTGTGGAGTCACCAGCAGCCAGGTGTGGAGTCACCAGAGGCCAGGTGTGGAGTCACCAGCAGCCAGGTGTAGAGTCACCAGTAGCCAGGTGTGGAGTCACCAGTAGCCAGGTGTGGAGTCACCAGCAGCCAGGTGTGGAGTCACCAGTAGCCAGGTGTGGAGTCACCAGTAGCCAGGTGTGGAGTCACCAGAGGCCAGGTGTGGAGTCACCAGCAGCCAGGTGTAGAGTCACCAGTAGCCAGGTGTGGAGTCACCAGCGGCCAGGTGTAGAGTCACCAGTAGCCAGGTGTGGAGTCACCAGTAGCCAGGTGTGGAGTCACCAGTAGTCAGGTGTAGAGTCACCAGTAGCCAGGTGTGGAGTCACCAGTAGCCAGGTGTGGAGTCACCAGTGGCCAGGTGTGTAGGTCACGAGACAACACTGTGAGGGCCACATGTGTACCCCCCCCCCCGAGGACAGATCATTCTGCACATCATATATAATTTTCGCTTTAATTTCAAGTGATTAAAACCTTGATGATTAGATCAGAAAAATATTGAAAACAATGTATTATGTTGATTACATTTGGTCCACCAAAAACGCCACATGAAAGGTGTTTGATGGTGTATTCTGACTGTTGTGTCTGGGAAACTATCAACCACATGCCTGTACAGTATTAAATGAACAAATCCACAAGGGCCGTGACCAGGATTCGAACCTACGTCCGAGATCCGTACAGTATTGTGTAAACCTCGCCAGTAACTACCGTACTGCTTGTTAAATGAGCTACAGACTTGAGATACGATGCAACACGTAAGAAAACAAAGACGTTTTATACAGAAAACAAAGGCAATATTGCCGAACGTAAAGTGGACGTATTCAAGAACTAATTAGACAAATTCCTGCAGGAAGTGCCGGACCAACCGGGCTGTGGTGGGTATGTGGGCCTGCGGGCCGCTCCAAGCAACAACCTGGTGGACCAAACTCTCACAAGAGTAGCATTGCCCCCCAGAATGGGCTTGGGAAGTAAAAAAAACTATAGAAACTCACTCCAGGTATACTCCAGGTATACTCCAGGTATACTCTAGATAACGTACCAACGTTTCCAACAACGTCCAAGACCCCCCCACACGGCACCGTCGGGTGATATACCCGGTCTTGGCACCACAAGGTTATCTGTAGTTGGCTTTTGCTGAGATAAAGAGATAAGCTGAACTGCTTATGACTGACCATACTGCCGCCTTTTTGCTGGTGTACTTAACCTCGGGCGGAGCACCGCACTCTGGCAGGAGTGGGCGCTCACACTGACCTGCCACTAGTTACATGATGCGCAACTTTTTAACTGGTCAGCTTCCCGGCCAGATTAAAGTTCCCCAACTTTGAAGGCAGAGGCGGTAAAGTGCTCTCGTGTCACTCTTGAGGACAGAGGCCGTAAAGTGCTCTCGTGTCACTCTTGAGGACAGAGGCCGTAAAGTGCTCTCGTGTCACTCTTGAGGACAGAGGCCGTAAAGTGCTCTCGTGTCACTCTTGAGGACAGAGGCCGTAAAGTGCTCTCGTGTCACTCTTGAGGACAGAGGCCGTAAAGTGCTCTCGTGTCACTCTTGAGGACAGAGGCCGTAAAGTGCTCTCGTGTCACTCTTGAGGACAGAGGCCGTAAAGTGCTCTCGTGTCACTCTTGAGGACAGAGGCCGTAAAGTGCTCTCGTGTCACTCTTGAGGACAGAGGCCGTAAAGTGCTCTCGTGTCACTCTTGAGGACAGAGGCCGTAAAGTGCTCTCGTGTCACTCTTGACGACAGAGGCCGTAAAGTGCTTTCGTGTCACTCTTGACGACAGAGGCCGTAAAGTACTCAAGAGGTCACAAAGCTCTCAACAATCACTACAGTGCACTCCGCCTAAATACCCATAAAGCCACACGAACAAAAGCCAATTAGAAAGCCTAGCAAGCTTCGTTAATCTCCAGGAGGCTGCTGTCAAAAACGGCTCCGGGTTTTCAAATGGGACGGCATCCCTCATTTCCCATCCTCCAAATGCAACAATCGTTTCGTAATTGGTCATTCCCAAGGGAAGTTGGAGGGTCGGAGACGCCAGCTTGGTAGTCTGGTGGTGAGGACCCCGACGCCAGCTTGGTAGTCTGGTGGTGAGGACCCCGACGCCAGCTTGGTAGTCTGGTGGTGAGGACCCCGACGCCAGCTTGGTAGTCTGGTGGTGAGGACCCCGACGCCAGCTTGGTAGTCTGGTGGTGAGGACCCCGACGCCAGCTTGGTAGTCTGGTGGTGAGGACCCCGACGCCAGCTGGTAGTCTGGTGGTGAGGACCCCGACGCCAGCTTGGGGTGTGGCACCGCTGACTCCTGGATGGTTGACGCTCCTCACTACCACCATTTTTTCCTTGTTTCCACCATGATCTACCAACACCACCATGATCTACCAACACTACCATGATCTACCAACACTACCATGATCTACCAACACTACCATGATCTACCAACACTACCATGATCTACCAACACTACCATGATCTACCAACACCACCATGATCTACCAACACTACCATGATCTACCAACACTACCATGATCTACCAACACTACCATGATCTACCAACACTACCATGATCTACCAACACTACCATGATCTACCAACACTACCATGATCTACCAACACTACCATGATCTACCAACACTACCATGATCTTCCAACACTACCATGATCTACCAACACCACCATGATCTACCAACACTACCATGATCTACCAACACTACCATGATCTACCAACACTACCATGATCTACCAACACTACCATGATCTACCAACACTACCATGATCTACCAACACTACCATGATCTACCAACACTACCATGATCTACCAACACTACCATGATCTACCAACACTACCATGGTCTACCAACGTTTGTTTTAAAAATATAAATTATTTCATCAGCTTCTCTTTATAATAGTGTGGACCATTTGGCAGTGGCACTGGTGCCTTGTGAGGATAATAGGGGGCCAAATTGGTCATACACCGCCTCTAATGACCTCGTACAACGTAGGGTTTATCTCCCTTGTTCACTAATGTGATTAATTCTGATGTGATTATTGACGCTGGCATCAACCTCTGCTGTTTTGGTCTCGTCTGTCATTGACACACACATGACGTTGATGATATCTACCTGTTGTTGCTTCCGAGGATCAACGTCTTAGCGGCCCGGTCTCTGACCAGCTCTCCTGGTTGGTTGTCTGGTCAGCCAGGCTGTTGGACGCAGCTGCTTGCAGCTTAACGTAAACACTCAGTGAATTCGTCGATTTTTTTTTCAGGGAATCGAGAATTCTGTTAAGAATTCCATGTGTTAGGTACCACAGTCCACTAGTGGTACCATGATGCGAGGTACCACAGTCCACTAGTGGTACCATGATGCGAGGTACCACAGTCCACTAGTGGTACCATGATGCGAGGTACCACAGTCCACTAGTGGTACCATGATGCGAGGTGCCACAGTCCACTAGTGGTACCATGATACGAGGTACCACAGCCCACTAGTGGTACCATGATACGAGGTACCACAGCCCACTAGTGGTACCATGATGCGAGGTACCACAGCCCACTAGTGGTACCATGATGCGAGGTACCACAGTCCACTAGTGGTACCATGATGCGAGGTGCCACAGTCCACTAGTGGTACCATGATACGAGGTACCACAGCCCACTAGTGGTACCATGATACAAGGTACCACAGCCCACTAGTGGTACCATGATACAAGGTACCACAGCCCACTAGTGGTACCATGATACAAGGTACCACAGACATCAACACAAATTTGTAATCAACTTTAACCTATCATAAGAGACGAAGATTGGTGCGTGGCGAAGCTGTTCCATAGAAGAGCATCGCTTGTTTTGCTGTTGGAACAAAAAAAATAAATAAAAGCAAACATAATAAACAACAAAACAAAATAACAAAACTGGAACAAAATAAAACACAGTAAACTTCCTGCTCTTAATTGTTCAGTAAACTTTGTGTTCTACAAAATATGTGTACATTTAAAAGTAATCACTTTGTGAGTATACTTTAGAGTTGTCTTTTGAGAGGAGTAACTTGTGCGTCACTGTGAATATTGTTGGAGTATTAAACCCAAGCTCTTGCAGGTCTGCGTTCGATCCCTGATGGTCAAAGGTGTTGGGCATAGTTCCTTCCCTCCGCCCTATCTCTACTCCTTGTCCTCATATCCCAGCATCTTGCCCTCATATTCCAGCATGTTTTCCTCATACCCCAGCTCCTTGTCCTCATAAACTTTCTAAGTCCTATATAGTCGCACTTGCTTAGCGATTTCCCCCGCCCGTTCGCATGACTTACCACAACGTACATGGTACGTCGTGCTAACCTAACCAGAAACGTACGTTCCCAAGCAACCCACCTTACCTAACCAACCCATGCATAGAAAACGTGGATATTTGTGAGGCGCTACTTTTCATAATAGTTTGTATTTAGTACGTTGAGGACCATAAGGTACAAAATGAGACGTGTTACGTGAGAGGACGGGCCCTCTTATCTTGAGGTTATCTTGAGATGATTTCGGGGCTTTTTAGTGTCCCCGCGGCCCGGTCCTCGACCAGGCCTTCACCCCCAGGAAGCAGCCCGTGACAGCTGACTAACACCCAGGTACCTATTTTACTGCTAGGTAACAGGGGCATAGGGTGAAAGAAACTCTGCCCATTGTTTCTCACCGGCGCCCAGAATCGAATCCAGGACCACAGGATCACAAGTCCAGCGTGTTGTCCGCTCGGCCGAACGGCTCCCCTCAGTGTCACGTGAGCTCTAAGTTAAGGGTGTGTGAGTCTGTGCTCTTGGTCTCCGCCTCTGCTGAAAGAGAACAGTCCTAGCATATGCTCGTCTTTATTCAGTAAACTGTATACAAAGTTTTGATAAAGAAAACGGACCTGCGTATCAGTTTAAATGTTAATACCCGAGAAGTTATTAAAACAAATATTTGTTAATTCCTGAGGGAATGGTAAAAGTTTTAGAAAACTCAGACTTGGTTTAAATCTAATTTAGTATGGGTGTACTCACCTAATTGTGCTTGCGGGGGGTTGAGCTTTGGCTCTTTGGTCCCGCCTCTCAACTGTCAATCAACTGGTGTACAGGTTCCTGAGCCTATTGGGCTCTGTCATATCTACACTTGAAACTGTGTATGGAGTCAGCCTCCACCACATCACTTCCTAATGTATTCCACCTGTTAACTACTCTGACACTGAAAAAAATTCTTTCTAATGTCTCTGTGGCTGAGTGTAACGTGTGTGGGCTTGTGTGCGTGTGCGTAGGCGCGCGCATGTACGCGTGCGTCTGGTTCTGGGTACGCACGATCGGTCCTGGGTCCTTTGCTATTCCTTATTTATGTAAACGACTTGACTACAGGAGTTGAGTCATATATGTCAATGTTTGCAGATGATGCAAAACTAATGATGAGGGTTAAGGGGGCGTCTCAATCCTGTTTGGCTCAAAAATGCAAAAATGAAAACTCGTTCGATTTCAATCAAACTTTTTGACAAGTTCTATATGAAAAGTGTTTCATCTGGTCCAAGTTTCAGCATCGTAGCATAAATAGGAAGGGAGAAAAAAATAATGAAGTAGTTGTGAAAATTATGCCAAAATGGTCAAAATCGATTATGAATCAAAAGTGTCAACTGAAATCATAGCTATGACTCTTTCCTATCACAATAGCATATATTAAACAAATATTATAATTAGTTTAATTGGAAAAAAATTTAAGAGAAAAAAAAAAAAGGATTTTTTTTTTTTTTTCAATTTTTTTTTTTTTCATTTTTTTGGGGCGATTTGCATCAAACTTACAGACCTTACTGTACGTAAGCCTATCTGTAAGGATGCCAATTTTGGAGAAAATTGGTTGATGTCAACCTCAGCCACAGATTTTAGAACCTTAGACTTTATTAATTTCTGTTTTTTTTCAATTGACACAAATGTTGACAAAACTTTTTAATTTTTTATTCAATTTACATGAAACCTACACAGTATATAATGTATGGCATCTTTCTACATGTGCAAGTATCCATGTTTCTCTAAGTTCATTTACTGATTTTATAATAGCAATAAACATGCCATATTTGCATAATATTTGCATAATTTTGGGGGGAACTTTGAACATTTGTATTAGGAAAACTAAAGATGTTTTGGAAATTCTTTTACTTCCAATCCTTTATTATATGCCAATGTGTCAGAAAAGGGTCACAGAATAATTATATCTGAAACGTGTGTGAAGAAGTGTCGAATTGAAAATGTGAAAAAAACGTTGAAAAAAAAAAAAAAACTCTCTTTCTATTTACGCTGAAGTACTGAAACATGGGACAATTGCAGCCCTTTTCATATACAACTAGTCAAAAAATATTGGTTGACATTGAACAACTTTTCTGCAACCATTGAAACGCCCCCTTAAGACAGATGACGATTGTAAGATTCTCCAGGATGACTTGAACAGGTTGTAGAGCTGGTCCGAGAAATAGCTGCTAGAGTTCAACACCAGCAAGTGTAGGTGATGGAAATGGGCTCAAGAGCCAGGAGACTGAAATGACGATACACAATGAATGTAAACTACCTCCCTTGTAACGAGTGGGAGAGGACATAAAACCGAACCTAACTCCAGAGGCTCATATAAATAAAATAACGTCAGCCGCATACTCTACTCTGGCAAAAGTCAGACCATCCTTCAGAAGCTTGAATAAGGAGGCCTTAAGATCACTGTATACCGCCTATGTGAGGCCAGTCTTAGAGTATGCCGACCCATCTTGGAGCCCCCATCTAAAAAACACATAAGGAAGCTGGAAAAGGTGCAGAAGTTTGCAACAAGACTGGTCCCAGAGGTGCGAGGGATGAGGTACAAAGAGAGACTGAAGGGACTAAACCTGACGACGTTAGAAAGGAGGAGGCAGAGAGGGACATGATACAGACGTATAAAATACTTAGATGGATTGACAAGGTGGAAACAGGAATTGTTTACAATGCATATCAACAGAACAAGAGGGCACGGAAGGAAGCTTGAGACTCAGATGTGTCATAGGGATGTTAGAAAGTGTTTCTTTAGTGTTAGAGTTGAGTAAATGGAATGACCTAAAGAAGCAAATTGTAGAGGCTAACTCCATTCATGACTTTAAAAGCAGGTATGATAGGGAAATAGGTCAGGAGTCATTGCATTAGGCAACCAACGGCTGGAAAAGCGGGTCCTAGAACTCGATCCTGCAGGCACCTTCCAGCGGGTCCTAGAACTCGATCCTGCAGGCACCAAGAGGTGAGCACACACACACACACAAATAAATAAATAAATATATAATAAATAAATAAATATATAATATATATATATATAATATATATTATATATATAATATATATATATATATATATATATAGAGTTTTCTTTATTTTCTTCTTTATTTTCTTTATTTTCTTCTTTCTTTATTTTCTTCTCCGAGGCTATGGGTCCCTACACTTGCACCAGAGGTGTATATATATATATATATATATATATATATATATATATATATATATATATATATATACACAGAAAAGATTGAACAAACGACACTACAGAAGGCCTACTGACCTATACTAGACAGCTCCTATTTATATCCACCCCAAACGCATTCACACGTATGTCTAACCTGCGCTTGAAACAATTGATCCGCCGTCTATTATGTGAGCTGGTATAGCACTTAGGAGGATTTGGAGCCTTTCTGCAACAAATCCCCCGAGACCACTGTAGTTAATCTTTGTAACACTGGGCACTATAACTCATCTTTATTACCTCGGAAAAATTTGAATTTTGAGGAGCAAAAAAAAAAAAAAATCCCTGTTCTCGTTTACATATTGAGCGGTTTGGCTTATGTAGTTAATTGGCTGTGGTCGCTTTACCTAGACCTGGAGGCTTCCTGTTCTTGCAGCCCCACAGCTGACATGCTGACATTACCTTACAGCTGACATGCTGACATTACCTCACAGCTGACATGCTGACATTACCCCACAGCTGACATGCTGACATTACTCACAGCTGACATGCTGCCATTACCCCACAGCTGACATTACCCCACAGCTGACATGCTGCCATTACCCCACAGCTGACATGCTGTCATTACCCCACAGCTGACATGCTGCCATTACCCCACAGCTGACATTACCCCACAGCTGACATGCTGCCATTACCCCACAGCTGACATTACCCCACAGCTGACATGCTGCCATTACCCCACAGCTGACATTACCCCACAGCTGACATGCTGGCATTACCCCACAGCTGACATTACCCCACAGCTGACATGCTGACATTACCCCACAGCTGACATGCTGTCATTACCCCACAGCTGACATGCTGACATTACCCCACAGCTGACATGCTGACATTACCCCACAGCTGACATGCTGTCATTACCCCACAGCTGACATGCTGACATTACCCCACAGCTGACATGCTGACATTACCCACAGCTGACATGCTGACATTACCCCACAGCTGACATGCTGACATTACCTCACAGCTGACATGCTGACATTACCCACAGCTGACATGCTGACATTACCCCACAGCTGACATGCTGACATTACCCCACAGCTGACATGCTGTCATAGCCTCACAGCTGACATGCTGACATTACCCACACAGCTGACATGCTGACATTACCCCACAGCTGACATGCTGACATTACCCCACAGCTGACATGCTGACATTACCCCACAGCTGACATGCTGACATTACCCCACAGCTGACATGCTGTCATTACCCCACAGCTGACATTACCCCACAGCTGACATGCTGACATTACCCCACAGCTGACATGCTGACATTACCCACAGCTGACATGCTGACATTACCCACACAGCTGTGAACTTCCTCATCCATCCATCAAGTCCATTATTCTATCTCCACAGTCCGTTTATCAGGACCATCCGTCCGCTATCTGTCCCTCTGTCCCTCGCCCCGTCTGTACGTCCCTGTACCTCCCCCGTCCACCAGGTCCGTCCGCCTGTCGATCTCGAACTCCTGTTCGTATCCATCCGTCTTCACCGTCCGTCTATAGAGATTGTAAATTTCTAGCAATAAAGCATAAATAAGTGGAGGCTTTCGTCTTATATTGACCTCAATGACACGTTGCTATAAGGCCGGTTATGCAGGGTTTTACTTCAGCCGCATCCGCCCTTATGGGGAAATGTATGAGTCAGCGTGTGTGGGGCTTTCAACTTCCTGGATCCATTTCCAGTTCTGTTCTGTTTCTTTGTACTTCTATAGTTTCTATATTAACTTATATTGTTTCTATATCGACTTATACTGCTTCTGTCATCTTCGCGTCTTGTATTCCTTCATTCCGTCTTGTTGACCTGTTCTGCTTCGTCCACTTGTCTGTTTCAGTGTTTTGTCTGTCTGTGCCAGGGGTGGTGTTCCTTGTGAGCAGTTTGAGGTTTTGTGTTATGGTAGTGTGTTGTCTTCCTCCTGTGCTCCTGTCCTCCTGCCACCTGTTCTCCTGTCCTCCTGTCCACCTGTCCTCCTGTCCTCCTGTCGCCCTGCCTCACTACACTCCCTGCCTCTCTTGGCTCTCTGCCATACTTGATCTGTGCCTCATTTATCCTCCCGGTCTCAAATCTTTTATCCAATTTTTTCATTTTTCTCTCAGGTCTCCTCTCTCTCTCTCTCTTCTCTCTCTCTCTCTCTCTCTCTCTCTCTCTCTCTCTCTCTCTCCCCTCTCTCTCTCCTCTCTCTCTCTATTATTAAACTAAGCCTTGGGTTCATAGGGCTTGAAAATGTGGTGTCTAGTGAAAACTGCAAGCAAGAGCTGTTATCTTGCCTGAACTCATCTGAGGCCAGCTTCTAGAGACTCATTTGTTTCATGAGATTATTTTTTTGAATCATTATGAAGTAATTTTATTTAAATGTAAGACACATCCTATAAGGAACAGGATGAGTCTATGTGCCAGAGCCTTCATGTTGATTCATGAACCTGTTGAGCGACAAGTTCCAGATGTGAGTCAGCCTAGAAGTGAAAGATGGCTGATGGAGTGATGTTCTTGAGAATGGCACTTCCAGCATGAGACTATTGATGGTTAAGAGTCTTATATTATGGGTGTCAACTGCTGGTTGTCTACAAGGTTGGAGCAGGTGCGAAACTTTGAGGATGTTGGCCTTGGTACATAACAGTAAGTCGGGCAACATTTCAGCCCTGCTGGCAGCTCTGATGAGCAGACCAGTCCAACTAGACTTGGTCAAGACTAGAGGTGAGCCTTCACGTATGGTTGTTCAATTAGTCTAAAATTCTGATGGAGGGGTCTGCAATCTGGAGAGGGTGCATACTTTAGTAGCTTGCTGCTGAAGAAGACCTAACAGTTGAAACTGTACAGTACAGCACAGTAATGACCAGTGCAGTGCTGTACAGTACTGTACACTGTACTGTATATATATACATATATATATATATATATATATATATATATATATATATATATATATATATATATATATATATATATATATATAATGTTCTGGAACTTCCTTGAGGCCATGCGAGGTGGACTGGAATCTCTCTTCCGGGAAGAAAATCGTTAGGCCAAGATATTTATGTGGCAGGAAGCACCTGAAATGTAATTAAAGTATTTCAGGGTCCAAAAACTTTATTATCTTTATCCCTGTGGAGCTGGCGAGTGGCGGTGTTGGTGTGGTGTTAGTACGTGCTCCCTGTGCTTGGTGTTAGTACGCGCTCCCTGTGCTTGGTGTTAGTACACGCTCCCTGTGCTTGGTGTTAGTACGCGCTCCCTGTGCTTGGTGTTAGTACACGCTCCCTGTGCTTGGTGTTAGTACGTGCTCCCTGTGCTTGGTGTTAGTACGCGCTCCCTGTGCTTGGTGTTAGTACACGCTCCCTGTGCTTGGTGTTAGTACACGCTCCCTGTGCTTGGTGTTAGTACGTGCTCCCTGTGCTTGGTGTTAGTACACGCTCCCTGTGCTTGGTGTTAGTACACGCTCCCTGTGCTTGGTGTTAGTACACGCTCCCTGTGCTTGGTGTTAGTACACGCTCCCTGTGCTTGGTGTTAGTACACGCTCCCTGTGCTTGGTGTTAGTACGCGCTCCCTGTGCTTGGTGTTAGTACACGCTCCCTGTGCTTGGTGTTAGTACACGCTCCCTGTGCTTGGTGTTAGTACACGCTCCCTGTGCTTGGTGTTAGTACACGCTCCCTGTGCTTGGTGTTAGTACACGCTCCCTGTGCTTGGTGTTAGTACGCGCTCCCTGGGCTTGGTGTTAGTACACGCTCCCTGTGCTTGGTGTTAGTACACGCTCCCTGTGCTTGGTGTTAGTACACGCTCCCTGGGCTTGGGCGAGTCTGCTTCAACATTGAAATATTGTTTTTGTGGCTGGTGTCCTAGTGTAGCCAGACCCGGCCAGGCCCCCCTTGGTGTAGCCAGACCCGGCCAGGCCCCCCTAGGTGTAGCCAGACCCGGCCAGGCCCCCACAAGGTGTAGCCAGACCCGGCCAGGCCCCCCTAGGTGTAGCCAGACCCGGCCAGGCCCCCTTGGTGTAGCCAGACCCGGCCAGGCCCCCTTGGTGTAGCCAGACCCGGCCAGGTCCCCCTAGGTGTAGCCAGACCCGGCCAGGCCCCCAAAGGTGTAGCCAGACCCGCCAGGCCCCCCTAGGTGTAGCCAGACCAGGCCAGGCCCGCCTAGGTGTAGCCAGACCCGGCCAGGCCCCCCTAGGTGTAGCCAGACCCGGCCAGGTCCCCCTAGGTGTAGCCAGACCCGGCCAGGCCCCCTAGGTGTAGCCAGACCCGGCCAGGTCCCCTAGGTGTAGCCAGACCCGGCCAGGTCCCCCTAGGTGTAGCCAGACCCGGCCAGGCCCCCCTAGGTGTAGCCAGACCCGGCCAGGTACCCCTAGGTGTAGCCAGACCCGGCCAGGTCCCCCTAGGGTGTAGCCAGACCCGGCCAGGCCCCCCTAGGTGTAGCCAGACCCGGCCAGGTCCCCCTTGGTGTAGCCAGACCCGGCCAGGCCCCCCTAGGTGTAGCCAGACCCGGCCAGGTCCCCCTAGGTGTAGCCAGACCCGGCCAGGC
>WNGS01010979.1:150943-164677 GCA_020271785.1 Procambarus virginalis
ACTACTTTGCTTGCGGGGTTAGAGCTTTGGCTCTTTGGTATCGTTCTCTCAACTCGTCAATCAACTGGTGTACAGATTCCTGAGCCTATGGGCTCTATCATATCTACATTTGAAACTGTGTATGGAGTCAGCCTCCCCACCCAACACTACTACATCACATTCCATTTGTCACCATCGACACTAAAAAGTTCTTTCTAATTCTCTGTGGCTCATTGGGGCACTCAATTTCCACCTGTGTCCCCCTAGTGGCGTGTAGTCCCTAGGTAATAGCATCCTTAGGTCTAACTATATCAATCCTGGTGGAATCTGTATGGTGCAAGCACAAGTAGGTGAGTACATTTTCACGCACACTACACTTTACAAGCACACTCACGGATTACACGCACACTCATACATTACACACACCCACACTCACGCATTTACACACACAGTCACACATTTACACACCCACTCACACATTTACAAGCACACTCACATTACACGCACACTCATACACAAAACTATGCAAAAATTCCAAGAATAATTAAGACCGATGAAGATAGACAGAGACTACAGGACGACCTGGACAAGCTAGAGGAATGGTCTAGAAAATGGCTACTAAAGTTGAACTCAGGAATGTGTATAGCGATGAAATTAGGCGAAGGAAGCAAGAGGCTGAACACAAGGTAACATCTGTGAGGTGAAATCCTACAAGAGTCAAATAGAGAGTAAGATCTAGGGTTGATATCACACCGAACTGTCCCCCAGAGGCCCACATCAAAAAGGAAATAATCAGCGGCATATGGAGGACGACATACTAATGAGGAAATGGTGACCGGATGGAGCCGGCGCAGATCAAGTATGGAGGAAGAAACATCACGTGTTGGTGCCTAGATATTTTAGGCTTGTAGTGATGGAACTAACCCATTCTCTAGATATGGCAGGATGCTTAGGAGTCGATAAGACTCTGAGGAGGTACAAAACATTTTATTGGCCCAGTATGTGGAAAGACTACTCTACAAACAGGTCCTACAAACTATTGTAGGACCTGTTTGTCTTGTCAATGTGCGGGTAAGCTGGCACCAGCTATACCCGAAGCACCTTTACACCCATCCCGGCTTTTGGTGAGCCTTTTGAAAGGATCCTGGTGGATTGCATAGGTCCGTTGCCACAGATCAAGAACGTCACGAGTACTTACTGAAGGCAACTCGTTTCCCAGAAGCAGTCTCGTTGAGGAATTTGATGTCGCAGGCCGTCTTCGACCAGTTGCAAGACTACTTTGCCTGGGTAGGCATGCAGAGAGTAATGCAGACGGACCTAGGAAAGTGTTTTCTAGTCAAAATTGTTTAGGGAAACTATGAAAAGATGGAGAGTAGAGCAGGTACGCTCATCGCTGTACCACCCTCAATAGCAAAGGTGCGTTGCTAAGGTCCCGGGACGTTAAAGAGCGTACTGAGAGTTTTTGTGCTGAAGAATGGAACACATTGGACGAGGTGTTGCCGTCGGCGTTGTTCGCCATTCGAGATGTGGTAGTGGCATCCCTAGGATTCGCCCCTTTTCAATTAGTGTATAGACCCTCGGCGAGGAGTCTGGTGTGTGGGAAAAACCTGCCGGGATTGATATGAGAGGAGAACTACCAGGACCTGTACTGTACTAAATTAATTTAAAAATTATTGTCTGCAAATTAATTCAACTAAAGTCTCTAGCTAGGGTCGTAAATTCTAGCTCCTCTTTTCTCAATGACAGACTGTGGGCTGTAAGGGGCAGGTGGGGTGAATGAATTAGTTGATTTAAGTTCCAGTCCATCTGCGGACAAATATCTCACATTAACTTGTATTTTTTTATACAAGGATAAGATTTTAATCAATTCAGTTGTATGACTTTACACTGGTTCTGTTTAAATCAGGGATTAAACATGTACATAGTCCAGCCTAGCATCATAACTATCAACAGCCAATATTCATTTACTATAAACAACAATTTAATTGTAGAAGTATGATAAAGGACCATAAATATAGTCTAAGTACTATTAACTCAGTACAAGAGATTATATTCAATTAGATAAACTTATATGATAAATTAATAATTAGAGATAACTAAGCAAGCAATTGTTAAATTAATTTATATATTCAAGTATATATATATAGATATATTCAATTTATATGAAGAGGTTCAGTCAACACGATTGAAGTTTTTCCCACGCAAGGGACACTCATGAGGATTTGTTTACTTTGCGAGTCTCTTTATGCTCGGAAAAAGATTCGGCTGCTGCACTACAATGTTAATAAACTTACTGAAATATGAGGCGTTGCCTCACTCTATAACTGACAGACAGACTTATCGGATATATTAAAGTTACACAAGCGTACAATTGGCCAATTAATTCACTCAATAACATTCAATATACTTCTCTAATGACGGGTGCCTGGCTGACAAGTATGTCAGACTGGATATCAGAAGACTTTGAAAGAGAAATTGACAATATGCCTATGCACTCAGCTCCTGGGCCTGACTCATGGAATTCAATATTCATAAAGAAATGTAAAGTACCAGTAGCGAGAGCACTCAGCGTAATATGGAGAAAGAGCCTTGATACAGGGGAGATACCAGCAGCACTTAAATCTGCAGATATAGCTCCGTTGCACAAGGGGGGTAAGCCTTGGCAAAAAATTATAGGCCAGTTGCACTAACATCACACATAATAAAAGTGTTTGAAAGAATGATTAGGAATCAAATTTCTAGTTTTATGGAAAACAATGTATTGCACAACCCAGGACAACATGGATTTAGAGCGGGAAGATCCTGTCTGTCACAGTTACTCAACCACTATGACAAAATCACAGAAGCCCTAGAAGAAAAGCAAAATGCAGATCTTGTATACACAGACTTTGCAAAGGTGTTCGACAAATGTGACCATGGGGTGATAGCTCACAAAATGAGGTCAATGGGAATAACTGGAAAAGTAGGACGCTGGATACTCAATTCCTGTCGAACAGAACACAAAGAGCAACAGTCAATCAGATAAAATCGAGTCCAAGCGATGTTAAAAGCTCTGTACCTCAAGGTACAGTCCTTGCACCGCTACTGTTCCTTATTCTCATATCTGATATAGACAAAAATACACGTCACAGCTTCGTGTCGTCCTTTGCAGATGACACAAAAATCAGCATGAAAATTACCTCTGCTGAAGACATTGAAAACTACAAGCAGATGTCAACAAAGTTTTCGATTGGGCAGCAGAAAATAACATGATGTTTAACAGTGATAAATTTCAGGTACTCAGGTACGGCAAAAATGAGGATCTGAAACATAATACAGGGTACAAAACACAATCGAATCTTCCCATAGTAGAAAAACAGCATGTTAAGGATTTGGGAATAATGAAGTCAGACGATCTAACGTTTAGGGAGCATAACCAAGCAATATTGCGTCAGCCAGAAAAATGATCGGATGGATTACGAGAACTTTCAAATCCAGGGATCCCATCACAATGGTTGTACTCTTAAAGTCACTTGTGTTGTCCCATCTCGAGTACTGTCAGTACTCACTTCCCCCTTCAGAGCAGGAGATATTGCTGAAATAGAGGGAATACAGAGAACATATATGGCACGCATAGACGAGATAAAACACCTAAAATATTGGGATCGTCTCAAAGCTCTCCAAATGTACTCTCTAGAAAGGAGACGAGAGAGATACCAAATAATATACACATGGAAAATACTGGAGGGCCAGGTCCCAAATCTGCACAGTAAAATAACAACGTACTGGAGTGAACAATATGGAAGAAAATGCAAGATTGATCCAGTGAAGGGCAGAGGTGCCATAGGCACAATCAGAGAGCACTGTATAAACATCAGAGGTCCGCGGTTGTTCGATGTCCTCCCAGCGACTATAAGAAATATTGCCGGAACAACTGTGGACATCTTCAAGAGAAAACTGGGCTGTTTTCTAAGAAAAGTTCCGGACCAGCTGGGCTGTGGTGGGTATGTGGCCCTGCGGGCCGCTCCAAGCAACAGCCTAGTGGACCAAGCTCTCACAAGTCGAGCCTGGCCTCGAGCCGGGCTTGGGGAGTAGAAGAACTCCCAGAACCCCATCAAGCAGGTATCAAGCAGGATAACTCTCTTGTCGAGTTTAGGCACGATATTATATATCACAGCTTTGCTGTAGATTGTTCTGGTAGCGTTGATACGTGATTATTTCCTTAATTGCGTTTGCAGAAGGATGATAGTTGATGTTGGTGGAGGTGGAAACAGGGTCACTTTGTGTACTCCACTCTACACTTATATAGATAGAAATGTTGTAGGAACTTTTCCTTGTAGATATATTGTCCAGGTACTCCCCCAGTTCTAGAGAGTAATTACTGGTCATAAAGATAACTCAATAAGGTGTCCTAAGTCGATTAATGTTCGCTAAGCACCTTTACACATATTCACTGTTTGTAAACACACGCGTTCTACCCCGGGGCATGGTGAGTGCTTCTCTCCCAGTCATCGCCCCCCCCCCCCCCCCCCATGGTCCCTGAGCACGGGACCATGGGGGGGGGCGATGAATATTTCATCCTTCAATGAATATTGACTGATTATTTTTACTGTCTAGACATATGACTGAGATAAGATGTGATTATAATGTAATTAGATATAGGATTTAAAGATTATAAGTAGTACTGGAAAGTACTATTGATTCTTATTAAGGATTTGATTTAATCTCTACCGGAAATCGATTCAATTGTTCCAATAGTTTTTTAATTAACAATCCTTCTAGAAGCTTCTGGATCCTTGAGAGATCATGCACAAAGTCACGTAGGCACCTATAGGGCCCTATGGTGTACGTGATCATGTGGCATTGTCATGTATGATCCAGATGTAGATGAATCTATAGTGATTCTGATATGATTTTGATATGATATTGATATGATTTAGATATGATTTTGATATGATTTAGATATGATATAGATATGATATAGAAATAATACATTTCTTAGATAATAATATAGATATAGTAGGTAAAAATTTCCCACATCGTGAGCGGGTTACAAGAGTAGCTCATAGAGGGATGAGAAAAGAGGGATTAGGACAATACATGAAGTTCTTTGGAGAACGACTCTCTAGGGTGAGAAAGTTAGCCAAGAAGAATATGACGATGCCCAGGCGGAGATGACTAAGCAGTACGAGAAGAAGGCTATGGAGAGAATGTTACAGTTAGGGGAACAAGTATTAGTCCTCCTGCCCGTGAAGGGAAATGTGTTCGAGTCAAGGTTCTATGGACCATTCACGGTATAGAAGATGTTGGAAGAGATAAACTACGTGGTGCACATGCCTGATCCACCCAGAACTTGCAGCAGGAAATCCCAGGTTTGCCACATCAACCTGATGAAGAAGTACTATGGCAGGGATAATTCCCTGAGTGAATTGAAGGAAGAGACGGAAACCCCTTAACTGGCGACTGTGTTTTGTGTCAGGCAGGGAGATGGAGGAAAAGAATATTAAACTAGAGAGAGCAGACAGTACCAAAATGTCTCATGTGGAAAATCTGGCCAAGGTGGAGGAGCAATTGGCTCATTTGGAGGATGACCAGCGCCAGGAACTAGTGAATATTTTGCGTGCGAATGGTTCGCTTATGACTGATGTACCGATTAGACATCCAGGGATGGTGTATGAGGTAAATGTAGGAGATGCTGCCACCATTAAACAGCACCCTTACAGGGTCAACCCAGAGAAAGCAGAAACAACGAAAAAATATGTGAAATATCTGCTGGACAACAATCTGGCGGAGGTAAGCGACACTGAATCACCTTGCCTCCGCGTTAAGAAGAGCGACCGTACTAACTTTTGTGTATGTCCAATACTCACGTTCAATACTCCGCATTGATGATTGTATCAACTGGATAGGAAGCGTACGGTATGTATCGAAAATCGACCTGTTGAAGGGATATTATCAGATCCCAATGTCAGAGGAGGCGAAGAGAATCTCGGCATTTGTGACACCTGATGGGTTATATCAGTACAAGGTGTTACCATTCGTAATGAAGAACAGTGGTAGCTGTTTCCAATGGATAATGAATCAGGTGTTACAAGGTGAAACTGGATGCACCCTGTATATAGATGACATGTGATGTTCCCAGACTCCTTTTGAGAACTTGTGGACAGGTTATTAGAATTGTTCGGCCGATTGGAGAGGGTCAATATGAATATAAATTTAGCAAAGAGTGAGTTTGTGAAAGCCCGACTGGAGTACAAGGGGAGGTCGCTCCAGTAAGAACGAAGGTCGAGGCTATTTATAATTTCCTGGCACCAAACGGCAAGAAAGAGCTGTTGAGATACTTGGTGCTGATCGGATATTACAGGAAATTCTGTAAGAATTTTTCTACCGTCGTCACACCTACGATAAGCCTGCTGTCCAAGAGAAAGAAGTGGAAATTGGACGGAATGGCCCAAAAAGCATTTGACAAGACGAAGAAACTGTTGACTAAGAAAATCGCTGGATTTTGGAGGGCCCGTTTCATTATTTGTGGATGCCAGTGATGTAGGGGCTGGAGCTGTATTGACGCAGCAGAGAGATGAAATCCATCGCCCCGTGTCTTTCTTGTCCAAGAAGTGTGAGAAACACCAGAGGTCGTATAGTACGGTGGAAAAGAAGACGTTGGTATTAGCCATGACACTGACCATTTTGAGGTGTACATAGGGGAGGAGGACACCAGGTTACTGTGTATACGGACCTTAACCACTGGTGTTCCTAAGTAAAATGAAACATGCTTATCAAAGATTAACCAGATGGTTCCTGTTACAACAACCTGAGTATACAACACATAAGAGGCCAAGACACTGCAGTGGATGACACTTTGTCACAACCCTAGTCACAGAGAATAATTCTAAAAAATACGGGAAGGGGAGTGTCATTTATGAACCCCCAAGTAGCCTCGTAATGTGGGTCAGTCCCTTGTGAGAGTTATTCCCCACTTGACCAGATATAGGAGTCAGGGAGATGAATTAAGTGAAGCAAACATCATTAAACATGACTGAGGAGATGTTTGGCCTCTCGTAAGATGTTTGCTTACCACTAGGTAAGCAACGGGTGAGCATCTTTAAGGAAATGAGGTGCGATGTCAACAGCATCCGACCTGACGTGGGCAGAAGTCTTAAGACGTCACTTGAGTTATGAGGGTCGGAAGAGGACATACGTCGTCGTTCCAGAAGAAAATTTCTGAGGAGATTCGTGAGTAACGTGTGAGGAAGCTGTTGGAGGACGATTTGTGACGTATCCTTCGAATAGTGGCAATGATATTTGATATGATGTGGCAATGACCCCGCATTTGTTTACCAGTCTCCGTGGTGTAGTGGTAAGACACTCGCCTGGCATTCCGCGAGCGCTTTGTCATGGGTTCGTATCCTGGCCGGGGAGGATTTACTGGGTGCAAATCCTTAACTGTAGCCTCTGTTTAACTCAACAGTAAAATGTGTACTTGGCGGCCTGAAACCAGTTGGGAGGTCGTGCCCTGAGGACCCACAATATATCAATCCTTCAAGAGGATCATTTGGGCAGATGTTCCTGATTTGCACTTGTTCCCTGACCCCCTCACAATCAAATTGGGACTGGAAGGAGCCAATTAGTGGGAGTCCAAGAGAAATTTGTGAGCGACCTGTCAGAGAGCCATATTTGAGCGTCGTGGACAAGCATCACATCACCCTTTTGCGGTAAGAACCTGATATACTGTCATGTATTGCTTGTTGCAGCAAGATCGTGTGCTCAGCGATCTTGTATAGCACTTGTGAATGTAGATTAGAAAGTTTGTAGAAATAATGAAATGATATAATGAGTTTGAAGCTAGTTGACATTAAGAAGGCGGGAGCGACACATGCTCACGCGACCGAGATAAGAGGATGACTGAGGGGAGGGAGCTCCCTGGCGAAAGCAGAGTTTGCTGTGGACTCGCCCAGGCAGGGAAGGACCCGGCAGTACAGACCGGCGCGCGGAATTGGATATTGTAAGGTTAAACTTGTTTCACCTTTCTCTCTGGGGTTCTGACAGCCCCATACGCATTTCTAGCTACTTCTGTCTTCCTTAATTCCTTTTTCTGTGGCCCAGATACTCTTGTTTTCTTCATTTTCATCCGTCTGTGGTGGAGCAGCTATTGTTTCTTACCTTCTTTGATCCTACCACTCACGTCTTGTTCCACAGCTCCTCCGTCTGTGGCCAAAGTATTCTTGGTCTCATCCTCCTCTGGTCCACCAATCCTTGTCTTCTTCGACTCCTGCTCTTAAGGCCCAGTTACTTTTGTTTTCTTCCCATTTTTGCCACGCTATTCCTGTCTTCCACTTTCGTAGTCGAGTCATTTTTGTCTTTTACCTATAGCTCAACTATACTTGGCTTCCTCCTCCTGCTGGTGAGCTATTTTTGTGTTCCTTTTCCTGCAGGCCAGCTACCTTTTCTTCTTCCTCCTTCTGTGGGCTAGCTACGTGTGTCTTCGTGCTCAGACAAGTAGCCTGAGTAGTTCAGCTAATCTTGTCTTCCTCCTCCTGCGGGCCAGCTACTATTGTCTTCCTCCTCCTGTGGGCCAGCGACTGTTGTCTTCCTCCTCCTGTGGGCCAACTAATATTGTCTTCCTCCTCCTGTGGGCCAGCTACTATTGTCTTCCTCCTCCTGTGGGCCAGCTACTATTGTCTTCCTCCTCCTGTGGGCCAGCTACTATTGTCTTCCTCCTCCTGCGGGCCAGCTACTGTTGTTTTCCTCCTCCTGCGGGCCAGCTACTATTGTCTTCCTCCTCCTGTGGGCCAGCTACTATTGTCTTCCTCCTCCTGCGGGCCAGCTACTGTTGTCTTCTTCCTCCTGCGGCCAGCTACTGTTGTCTTCCTCCTCCTGTGGGCCAGCTACTGTTGTCTTCCTCCTGCTGCAGGCCAGCTACTATTGTCTTCCTCCTCCTGCGGGCCAGCTACTGTTCTCTTCCTCCTCCTGCGGGCCAGCTACTGTTCTCTTCCTCCTCCTGCGGGCCAGCTACTGTTGTCTTCCTCCTCCTGTGGGCCAGCTAATGTTGTCTTCCTCCCCCTGCGGGCCAGTTACTGTTGTCTTCCTCCTCCTGCGGGCCAGCTACTGTTGTCTTCCTCCTCCTGCAGGCCAGCTACTGTTGTCTTCCTCCTCCTGCGGCCAGATACTGTTGTCTTCCTCCTCCTGTGGGCCAGCTACTGTTATCTTCCTCATCCTGCGGCCAGCTACTATTGTCTTCCTCCTCCTGTGGGCCAGCTACTGTTGTCTTCCTCCTCCTGCGGCCAGCTGCTGTTGTCTTCCTCCTCCTGTGGGCCAGCTACTGTTGTCTTCCTCCTCCTGTGGGCCAGCTACTGTTGTCTTCCTCCTCCTGTGGGCCAGCTACTGTTGTCTTCCTCCTCTTGCGGCCAGCTGCTGTTGTCTTCCACCTCCTGTGGGCCAGCTACTGTTGTCTTCCTCCTCCTGCAGGCCAGCTACTATTCTCTTCCTCCTCCTGCGGGCCAGCGACTGTTGTCTTCCTCCTCCTGCGGGCAAGCTACTGTTGTCTTCCTCCTCCTGTGGGCCAGTTACTGTTGTCTTCCTCCTCCTGCGGGCCAGCTACTGTTGTCTTCCTCCTCCTGCGGGTCAGGTATTGTTGTCTTTCTCCTCCTGTGGGCCAGCTACTGTTGTCTTCCTCCTTCTGCGGGCCAGCTACTGTTGTCTTCCTCCTCCTGTGGGCCAGCTACTGTTGTCTTCCTCCTCCTGCGGGCCAGCTACTGTTGTCTTCCTGCTCCTGCGGGCCAGCTACTGTTGTCTTCCTCCTCCTATGGGTCAGCTACTGTTGGCTTCCTCCTCCTGCGGGTCAGCTACTGTTGCCTTCCTCCTCCTGCGGGCCAGCTACTGTTGTCTTCCTCCTCCTGCGGGCCAGATACTGTTGTCTTCCTCCTCCTGTGGGCCAGCGACTGTTGTCTTCCTCCTTCTGTGGCCAGCTACTGTTGTCTTCCTCCTCCTGCGGGCCAGCTACTGTTGTCTTCCTCCTCCTGTGGGCCAGCTACTGTGGTCTTCCTCCCCCTGTGGGCCAGCTACTGTTGTCTTCCTCCTCCTGCGGGTCAGCTACTGTTGTCTTCCTCCTCCTGCGGCCATCTACTGTTGTCTTCCTCCTCCTGTGGGCCAGCTACTGTTGTCTTCCTCCTCCTGCGGGCCAGTTACTCTTGTCTTCCTCCTCCTGCGGGTCAGGTATTGTTGTCTTTCTCCTCCTGCGGGCAAGCTACTGTTGTCTTCCTCCTCCTGTGGGCCAGCTACTGTTGTCTTCCTCCTCCTGCGGGCCAGTTACTCTTGTCTTCCTCCTCCTGCGGGCCAGCTACTATTGGCTTCCTCCTCTTGCAGGCCAGCTACTGTTGTCTTCCTCCTCCTGCGGGCCAGCTACTGTTGTCTTCCTCCTCCTGCGAGCCAGCAACTGTTGTCTTCCTCCTCCTGCGGGCCAGCTACTTTTGTCTTCCTCCTCCTGCGGGTCAGCTACTGTTGTCTTCCTCCTCCTTCGGGCCAGCTACTGTTGTCTTCCTCCTCCTGTGGGCCAGCTACTGTTGTCTTCCTCCTTCTGCGGCCAGCTACTGTTGTCTTCCTCCTCCTGCGGGCCAGCTACTGTTGTCTTCCTCCTCCTATGGGCCATCTACTGTTGTCTTCCTCCTCCTGCAGGCCAGCTACTGTTGTCTTCCTCCTCCTGCGGGCCAGATACTGTTGTCTTCCTCCTCCTGTGGGCCAGCGACTGTTGTCTTCCTCCTTCTGTGGCCAGCTACTGTTGTCTTCCTCCTCCTGCGGGCCAGCTACTGTTGTCTTCCTCCTCCTGTGGGCCAGCTACTGTGGTCTTCCTCCCCCCTGTGGGCCAGCTACTGTTGTCTTCCTCCTCCTGCGGGTCAGCTACTGTTGTCTTCCTCCTCCTGCGGCCATCTACTGTTGTCTTCCTCCTCCTGTGGGCCAGCTACTGTTGTCTTCCTCCTCCTGCGGGCCAGCTACTGTTGTCTTCCTCCTCCTGTGGGCCAGCTACTGTTGTCTTCCTCCTCCTGCGGTCAGGTATTGTTGTCTTTCTCCTCCTGTGGGCCAGCTACTGTTGTCTTCCTCCTCCTGCGGGTCAGGTATTGTTGTCTTCCTCCTCCTGCGGGCCAGTTACTCTTGTCTTCCTCCTCCTGCGGGTCAGGAATGTTGTCTTTCTCCTCCTGCGGGCAAGCTACTGTTGTCTTCCTCCTCCTGTGGGCCAGCTACTGTTGTCTTCCTCCTCCTGCGGGCCAGTTACTCTTGTCTTCCTCCTCCTGCGGGCCAGCTACTATTGGCTTCCTCCTCTTGCAGGCCAGCTACTGTTGTCTTCCTCCTCCTGCGGGCCAGCTACTGTTGTCTTCCTCCTCCTGCGAGCCAGCAACTGTTGTCTTCCTCCTCCTGCGGGCCAGCTACTTTTGTCTTCCTCCTCCTGCGGGTCAGCTACTGTTGTCTTCCTCCTCCTGCGGGCCAGCTACTGTTGTCTTCCTCCTCCTCTGGGCCAGCTACTGTTGTCTTCCTCCTTCTGCGGCCAGCTACTGTTGTCTTCCTCCTCCTGCGGGCCAGCTACTGTTGTCTTCCTCCTCCTGTGGGCCAGCTACTGTTGTCTTCCTCCTCCTGCGAGCCAGCTACTGTTGTCTTCCTCCTCCTGCCGCCAGCTACTGTTGTCCTCCTCCTCCTGCGGCTAGCTACTGTTGTCTTCCTCCTCCTGCGGGCAAGCTACTGTTTTCTTCCTCCTCCTGCGGGCCAGCTACTGTTGTCTTCCTCCTGTGGACAAGCTACTGTTGTCTTCCTCCACTGCGGGCCAGCTACTGTTGTCTTCCTCCTCCTGCGAGCCAGCAACTGTTGTCTTCCTCCTCCTGCGGGCCAGCTACTTTTGTCTTCCTCCTCCTGCGGGTCAGCTACTGTTGTCTTCCTCCTCCTGCGGGCCAGCTACTGTTGTCTTCCTCCTCCTGTGGGCCAGCTACTGTTGTCTTCCTCCTTCTGCGGCCAGCTACTGTTGTCTTCCTCCTCCTGCGGGCCAGCTACTGTTGTCTTCCTCCTCCTATGGGCCATCTACTGTTGTCTTCCTCCTCCTGCAGGCCAGCTACTGTGGTCTTCCTCCTCCTGTGGGCCAGCTACTGTTGTCTTCCTCCTCCTGCGAGCCAGCTACTGTTGTCTTCCTCCTCCTGCCGCCAGCTACTGTTGTCCTCCTCCTCCTGCGGCTAGCTACTGTTGTCTTCCTCCTCCTGCGGGCAAGCTACTGTTGTCTTCCTCCTCCTGTGGGCCAGATACTATTGTCTTCCTCCTACTGGAGGCCAGCTACTATTGTCTTCCTCCTCCTGCGGGACAGCTACTGTTGTCTTCCTCTTCCTGCGGGCCAGCTACTGTTCTCTTACTCCTATGCGGGCCAGCTACTATTGACTTCCTCCTCCTGCGGCCAGCTACTGTTGTCTTCCTCCTGTGGACAAGCTACTGTTGTCTTCCTCCACTGCGGGCCAGTTACTGTTGTCTTCCTCCTCCTGCGGGCCAGCTACTATTGACTTCCTCCTCCTGCGGCCAGCTACTGTTGTCTTCCTCCTCCTGCGGCCAGCTATTGTTGTCTTCCTCCTCCTGTGGGCCAGCTACTGTTGTCTTCCTCCTCTTGCGGGCCAGTTACTGTTGTCTTCCTCCTCCTGCGGGCCAGCTACTATTGTCTTAGTCTTCCTGGGGCCAGATACTGTTGTCTTCCTCCTTCTGCGGGCCAGCTACTGTTGTCTTCCTCCTCCTGGGCCAGCTACTGTTGTCTTCCTCCTCCTGCGGGTCAGCTACTGTTGTCTTCCTCCTCCTGCGGCCAGCTACTGTTGTCTTCCTCCTCCTGTGGGCCAGCTACTGTTGTCTTTCTCCTTCTGCGGCCAGCTACTGTTGTCTTCCTCCTCCTGCGGGCCAGCTACTGTTGTCTTCCTCCTCCTGTGGGCCATCTACTGTTGTCTTCTCCTCCTGCAGCCAGCTACTGTGGTCTTCCTCCTCCTGTGGCCAGCTACTGTTGTCTTCCTCCTCCTGCGAGCCAGCTACTGTTGTCTTCCTCCTCCTGCCGCCAGCTACTGTTGTCCTCCTCCTCCTGCGGCTAGCTACTGTTGTCTTCCTCCTCCTGCGAGCCAGCTACTGTTGTCTTCCTCCTCCTGCCGCCAGCTACTGTTGTCCTCCTCCTCCTGCGGCTAGCTACTGTTGTCTTCCTCCTCCTGCGGGCAAGCTACTGTTGTCTTCCTCCTCCTGCGGCTAGCTACTGTTTTCTTCCTCCTCCTGTGGGCCAGATACTATTGTCTTCCTCCTACTGGAGGCCAGCTACTATTGTCTTCCTCCTCCTGCGGGCCAGCTACTGTTGTCTTTCTCCTCCTGCGTGCCAGCTACTGTTGTCTTCCTCCTCCTGCGGGCCAGCTACTATTGTCTTCCTCCTCCTGCGGGCCAGCTACTGTTGTCTTTCTCCTCCTGCGTGCCAGCTACTGTGTCTTCCTCCTCCTGCGGGCCAGCTACTTGTCTTCCTCTCCTGCGGGCCAGCTACTGTTGTCTTCCTCCTCCTGCGGGCCAGCTACTATTGTCTTCCTCCTCCTGCGGCCAGCTACTGTGGTCTTCCTCCTCCTGGGGGCCTGCTACTGCTTTCTTCCACCTCCTGGGGCCAGTACTATGTCTTTCCTCCTCCTGCGGCCAGCTACTGTTGTCTTCCTGCTCCTGCGGGCCAGCTACTGTTGTCTTCCTCCTCCTGGGGGCCAGCTACTGTTGTCTTCCTCCTCCTGGGGCCAGCTACTGTTGTCT
>WNGS01010982.1:0-11270 GCA_020271785.1 Procambarus virginalis
GGGAGGAATGGGAGACAGGGGAAGGTGCTGTGGCTCAGCAACGCTGAGCCACAGCAAAATGTGGCCGGGTACAGCTAGTATACTAAATAATTTAATATTAAGAAAAATCCTGTTTTTAATGAGCAGCATGTTAATATTGTTGAATGCGTCTTTGGGGTCGACCGCTGAACGGGATAGACTTGGCCTGAGGACGGATTGCTATAAATGCTTCACCCACGTACTTTGTCGGAAAAAAAGACATTCTTAATTAATTTTAATACAATATGCAACTAATTGCATGAGGTCTTGCGTTGTGTTGTTCTTCTTGTGTTGATGAGGACCTAGACAGCTTTAACCAGCCTAGTGTGAGGACGGGTTTTCTGGGGAAGACGGCCGCTGCTTTAACCAGCCTAGTGTGAGGACGGGTTGTCTGGGGAAGACGGCCGCTGCTTTAACCAGCTAGTGTGAGGACGGGTTGTCTGGGAAAGACGGCCGCTGCTTTAACCAGCCTAGTGTGAGGACGGGTTGTCTGTGGAGGACGCCCGCTGCTTTATCGTGCCTAGTGTGAGGACGGGTTGTCTGGGGAGGACGGCCGCTGCTTTAACCAGCCTAGTGTGAGGACGTGTTGTCTGGGGAAGACGGCCGCTGCTTTAACCAGCCAAGTGTGAGGACTGGTTGTCTGAGGAAGACGGCCGCTGCTTTATCCAGCCTAGTGTGAGGACGGGTTGTCTGGGGAAGACGGCCGCTGCTTTAACCAGCCTAGTGTGAGGACGTGTGTCTGTGGAAGACGGCCGCTGCTTTATCCAGCCTAGTGTGAGGACAGGTTGTCTGTGGAAGATGGCCGCCGCTTTAACCAGCCTAGTGTGAGGACGCGTTGTTAGGGGAAGACGGCCGGTGCTTTAACCAACCTAGTGTGAGGACGGGTTGTCTGGGGAGGACGCCCGCTGCTTTAACCAGCCTAGTGTGAGGACGGGTTGGAAGTAAAATCAAGACGAAGGTTTGGAGTGTGTGGAGACTCGAACAAGTGACTCGCCAGTCGCCGAGTGTGTGCACCACCAGCAAGCCCGGAGCTCCACACACTCACGGTGCGGTCTATAGGCACCCAAATGGTATGGTCGTTTTTAGGGGAAATTTAAGGAGATTGAGGTACCAAAGTAGATGCTCCTTGGCGACTGGAATTTGGTGCATTTATTGAGACAGTGTAATTTATGCAGCAAGAGTGAGGGGCAGTGGTTAAGGCCCAGCCTGGTCAAGTAAGAACAAGCCCTTCAGTGAGGGGCAGTGGTTAAGGCCCTGCCTGGTCAAGTAAGAACCAGCCCTTCAGTGAGGGGCAGTGGTTAAGGCCCTGCCTGGTCATGTAAGATCCAGCCCTTCAGTGAGGGGCAGTGGTTAAGGCCCTGCCTGGTCAAGTAAGATCCAGCCCTTCAGTGAGGGGGCAGTGGTTAAGGCCCTGCCTGGTCAAGTAAGAACCAGCCCTTCAGTGAGGGGCAGTGGTTAAGGCCCTGCCTGGTCAAGTAAGAACCAGCCCTTCAGTGAATGGCAGTGGTTAAGGCCCAGCCTGGTCAAGTAAGAACCAGCCCTATAGTGAGGGGCAGTGGTTAAGGCCCTGCCTGGTCAAGTAAGAACCAGCCCTTCAGTGAGGGGCAGTGGTTAAGGCCCTGCCTGGTAAAGTAAGAACCAGCCCTTCAGTGAGGGGCAGTGGTTAAGGCCCTGCCTGCTCAAGTAAGAACCAGCCCTTCAGTGAGGGGCAGTGGTTAAGGCCCTGCCTGGTCAAGTAAGAACCAGCCCTTCAGTGAGGGGCAGTGGTTAAGGCCCTGCCTGGTCAAGTAGAACCAGCCCTTCAGTGAGGGGCAGTGGTTAAGGCCCTGCCTGGTCAAGTAAGAACCAGCCCTTCAGTGAGGGGCAGTGGTTAAGGCCCTGTCTGGTCAAGTAAGAACCAGCCCTTCAGTGAGGGGCAGTGGTTAAGGCCCAGCCTGGTCAAGTAAGAACCAGCCCTTCAGTGAGGGGCAGTGGTTAAGGCCCCTGCCTGGTCAAGTAAGAACCAGCCCTTCAGTGAGGGGCAGTGGTTAAGGCCCTGCCTGGTCAAGGAAGATCCAGCCCTTCAGTGAGGGGCAGTGGTTAAGGCCCTGCCTGGTCAAGTAAGATCCAGCCCTTCAGTGAGGGGGCAGTGGTTAAGGCCCTGCCTGGTCAAGTAAGAACCAGCCCTTCAGTGAGGGGCAGTGGTTAAGGCCCAGCCTGGTCAAGTAAGAACCAGCCCTATAGTGAGGGGCAGTGGTTAAGGCCCTGCCTGGTCAAGTAAGAACCAGCCCTTCAGTGAGGGGCAGTGGTTAAGGCCCTGCCTGGTCAGGTAAGATCCAGCCCTTCAGTGAGGGGCAGTGGTTAAGGCCCAGCCTGGTCAAGTAAGAACCAGCTCTTCAGTGAGGGGCAGTGGTTAAGGCCCTGCCTGGTCAAGTAAGAACCAGCCCTTCAGTGAGGGGCAGTGGTTAAGGCCCTGCCTGGTAAAGTAAGAACCAGCCCTTCAGTGAGGGGCAGTGGTTAAGGCCCTGCCTGGTCAAGTAAGAACCAGCCCTTCAGTGAGGGGCAGTGGTTAAGGCCCTGCCTGGTAAAGTAAGAACCAGCCCTTCAGTGAGGGGCAGTGGTTAAGGCCCTGCCTGGTCAAGTAAGAACCAGCCCTTCAGTGAGGGGCAGTGGTTAAGGCCCTGCCTGGTCAAGTAAGAACCAGCCCTTCAGTGAGGGGCAGTGGTTAAGGCCCTGCCTGGTCAAGTAGAACCAGCCCTTCAGTGAGGGGCAGTGGTTAAGGCCCTGCCTGGTCAAGTAAGAACCAGCCCTTCAGTGAGGGGCAGTGGTTAAGGCCCTGCCTGGTCAAGTAAGAACCAGCCCTACAGAGAAATAGTAAATATTGAAGAGTGAAGCAGTTGTGCCTACCAGCCAGTATTTATAGTCGCAAAAATTAGGGGTCCAAGAGTTATAGCCTCAGACGCTCGGGTGTAGCAGCAGTTTGGGGTCAATTGTTTGAGGCCCCAGGCGGCCCCGAGAGGGCTAGCCTATGTGCACTAACAGACAGTGACAGTGATTTAGGAGGCTAATTAATTATTCCGGGTGACTATGAGAGAGGTGAGGCCCGAGAACTGAAGGCCAGCACACGGTGAATGAATACACAAGGATGTCTGTACATGTTCCTGACCTTATTGTAATATATATATTTCCTTGGAAAGTGACTGACTTCAAAGGTTGAACAGTGACTGACGACAGTACCTGACTTCAAAGGTTGGACAGTGACTGACTTCAAAGGTTGGACAGTGACTGACTTCAAAGGTTGAACAGTGACTGACGACTGTACCTGACTTCAAAGGTTGGACAGTGACTGACTTCAAACGTTGGACAGTGACTGACTTCAAAGGTTGGACAGTGACTGACTTCAAAGGTTGGACAGTGACTGACTTCAAAGGTTGGACAGTGACTGACTTCAAAGGTTGAACAGTGACTGACGACTGTACCTGACTTCAAAGTTTGGACAGTGACTGACTTCAAACGTTGGACAGTGACTGACTTCAAAGGTTGGACAGTGACTGACTTCAAAGGTTGGACAGTGACTGACTTCAAACGTTGGACAGTGACTGAGTTCAAAGGTTGGACAGTGACTGACTTCAAAGGTTGGACAGCAACTGCGGGTGGGGGAAATAGCTCTCTTTAGTCCATTCTCCCGCCCCTAATTAACTATTCTAGAGTTCCCCTAGAGTTCCTACTGCAACCTCTCTAGTTCACCACCTTGTAACCTAGGTATATGATTACCTAGGTGCTACACCAACAAGGCATTGTAACTTGATCAGCTACCCGCAACTCTAGAGAACTCTAGAACATTTCACTGCCACGAACGTATAAGAGATACGAAAGGAAAGAATAATGAAGTAATGAGTGAGAGTTTGGGGTGTGGTTAGGTTAGGTAGATGTGGGAGGAGCGGGAGTGTCTTCAGTTGAAATGGAAAGTGGAAGAGGAGCGGAGGGAGAGGAGAGAGAGTACGGATATGAGTAGAAGTAGATAGGTAGAAGTAGAAAGTGCTGCCACCATGTATTCTAATTCATAACATACACGACATGGAATGGAACTTGTCTGTACTTCAAGCCGTTATCAAAAGTTACTTTAGCAGGTGTCAACTGGAATCATGTTTTTTGTTCCATGCAAGATTCATTATGTTAGTAAACTCAAGAGTACTTTACACTCTAGTTTGCAACAGTCTACAGCTGCAGGTGGTGTGGTCCAGGAGGTACTCACAGCTGGGTCTACAGGTGGAGTGGTCCAGGAGGGACTCACAGCCGAGGCCTTGCAGTAGTAACATAGACGGCAGCTCATAGTACTGGATCACCAATAACAATGTGGTAGGATTCATTCTTTATGATCTGCTGATTAATTGTTACATCCGGCTGCTCCCCTCCCCATCCGGCCCGTTGGCGTCGTGAGAGGGCTTAGTAGACAGCTGCCTGAGTGTGATGCTCCGTGGGACAGTCCTCTGTCCTTTTATGGCCTTGCACTCCTGCTGCTGTCTTCTCTAATTGTGCCGGATCGCTTTTCCTTTTCATTATGTTTCGTTTTTCTCCCCCCTCTTCTCCTATCTGCTTGTCGTTTCCTGCCGACCTTTTGCTTGTTTTGGATTATTCCTTTGGACTTCTTCTATTTTGACGCCCGGGTGCTTGAGGAGGCATACTCTTGCACCCGTAGAACTGTAGTACCCAACGTCTCGAGCGAGGGGAACCTTTTATTGTCAATCCCCCTTTCGTCGCTGAACCCGATCTCGA
Source organism: Procambarus virginalis (assembly GCA_020271785.1). Lineage (NCBI taxonomy): Eukaryota > Metazoa > Arthropoda > Malacostraca > Decapoda > Cambaridae > Procambarus > Procambarus virginalis. Next base: position 4,774 of record WNGS01010982.1, read on the forward strand.
CGGACTGACGGTTCTTAAGGTGGCGTTTGTGGGGCGTATACTCACGACGCACCCCTAGGGGGCCCCGGCATGATCGGCGATAGCTTCCTGTTGGGTGTCCTGCCTCTAATTGTGGCTCCATGGTGGGTATGGGGGCACATTCGTGAATGAATTTCTCGCTTTTCGTACACATGCCATTAATGTTTCTGTTGTACCCTCTCAGCTCGTGGGGTGGGCGACCAAGCCCCCGAGTCGGCCTGTATTGGAAGACCAGGCTCTGTAGCTCCCGCTGCATTGGGCCCCGACCTTGCTCCTCCTTTGACCATCCTGACTTCTTCCCCCAGCTCCCCTCCCTCCTCTGTGGTTGGGTCGAGCCTCCAGCCCCCAGTGGTGACCACTTCGTCCCCTGGTGCGGCTAAGTCTCTCGTTGTGACTACTGCGCCCTCTCTCTCAGGGGGTTCTCAACGCCGTCAGCGCCACGGCCGCACTCGCTCGTTTCCTTCCTGTACTGATGCGTATCAGGCCTTGTTTGGTCCTGCTTCATGGGCCAAATACTTTGATCTCCTCCCTCTTGATTCCGCGCCTCCTGACGATTTCTCCCTCCATCGGCATCTCGTTGATTCCGTGGATGCGTCTGTCACCTTCAACCCCACTCGTCTCGGTACACGTGTCGTTGCTGCTCCTTCTCAGGATGCAGCTTCCCGCTTGGCTGCCTTATCCTGCCTTGGTGAGATCCCTGTTCGGGTCTCTAAGAACACTCGGTTGAATGCCAGTGTTGGCACTATTCTCCTCCCGCCCCATGTTGCAACCGGTGTTCGGAATCTGCAGGACTGCCACGATGACATTCGGCATATCCTTGATGCCCAAGGCCATTCTGTCCTCCAGGTTGACTCGTTTACTCGTCCCCCTCGTGGTCGTCGCCGTCAACCCCTTCGAGTTGTGAAGGTCACCTTTGATGGTAGGACCCTTCCATCCTCTGTCATTCTCGCTGGTGCCAGGTGCTCTGTCCAGGAGTATATTCCTTCTCCTCGACTTTGTAACAAGTGCTGGAGGTTTGGGCATGGTGCCCTCCGCTGCTCTGGGACTGTCTCTCTCTGTCCTTTGTGTGGGGGTGAAGGTCACTCTAAGTCGGAGTGCACTTCTCCCCAAGCTCGCTGCCTCAACTGCGGTGAGGCCCATCCTACCTTCTCCCGTGCCTGTATCCATTACAAGCTTGAGGCAGCCGTCCTCAACTTGAAGCACCGGGAGCGTTTATCTTTTCCTGAGGCGAGGCGCCAGGTTCGCCGGCTCCCGCCTTATGCTAACGTCTCTTATGCTCGCGTGTTGCGCTCTTCCTCTCCTCGTCCTTCCCACCTTCCTCAGACTCACAACCGTTTCCGGGCCTTGGACCCTGATACGCCCACTGCTCCCTCCTCTGTTCCTTTGAGTTCTGTCCCGAAGGGTCCCCCTCCTGGTCCTCTGTCTGGGGTTCCCCTTCTTTCTACCCGGTCTGTCATGTCTCCTGTGTCTTCTTCCTCGTCTCCCTCCGATCCTCCTTCCCATCCTCCTCCTCCATCTATTGACTCTCCCCGCCGCCTGTCGGTGCAGGCGGATGTCCATCGCTCTCCTAACGGCCGTCGTGTGTGCTCTCGTTCAGCTTCTCCTGTTGAGACACTGGAATCCGTTGCCCGGTACGTAGTTGCTGGGACACCGGTCTCTTTAAGTCAGAAGCGTAAGCCTGGCTCCTCTCCTTCCTCCTCCCCGGCGGGTAAGAAGGCTTCGCTTTCTTCCTCGACCCCTACTACTGGCTCTATTGCTCCTTCCCCTCCCATTTCAGTGGTTGCGCCCCCTGTTCCTGCTATGGAGGTTTCTTTGGCCCCTGCTTCCCTTTCGGTTGCTGCCCTTGCTGAGGTGCGCTCCCCTCTTTCTACTCCCCCTCTTCCTGCTGCTGTCCTTGACTGCTCCTCTCCGTTGTCTCCTCCTCTTCCTCCTCCGGACCCCGCCCGCCCACCTCTGGTCTGTTCTCCCGCTTCCTTCCCTCCGTCTTTGCTCAGTTTACCCATGCCCCCTAACCCTGACTTTGCTGACCCTGATCCCGACCCTGATATTCTTTAACGTGCTGTGTTGCTCTTTCGCCTTTGTTTCTTCTTTGTTTTCTGTTGTTGTCCTTTCTCTTCTCGTCGATGTCTATTCTTCAATGGAACGTTCGAGGTTATTACGCCAATTTCCTCGAACTCCAACTTCTAATTTCGCGGTTTTCGCCCCTTTGTGTCTGTCTCCAGGAGCCGATGCTTGGTGCTCGTCCTGGTCGTTTTCGTGGCTATTCCTTTCTCTCCCCCCCCCCCAGCCGTTGCTGGGGCTCCTAATTCTTCTGCTCTCTTGATTCGCGCTGATGTTCCCTTTGTTCCTTTACTTTTTCCTTTGCCCCTCCATTGTTCTGCTGCTCGTATCTTTGTGGGGAAATGGTACACAGTTTGTTCCATTTATCTCCCCCCGAGTGTCCCGCTTTCTCTTCCTGATTTGAAACACCTCTTGGACTCCTTGCCGGAGCCTGTGCTCCTGCTGGGTGACTTCAATTGTCGTCATTCTCTTTGGGGTGACGTTTTGACGAATACCCGGGGTCGCCTTCTTGAGCCGTTTCTCCTCTCTTCTTCCCTGTCTCTTCTGAATTCTGGTGAGCCCACTCATTTGGACTCTCGGACTCGCACCCTTTCCTGTCTTGATCTTTCTCTCTGCTCTTCTTCTCTTTACTTAGATTTCACGTGGCAGGTTCTTGATGACCTCCATGGCAGTGATCATTTCCCTATCCTTGTTTCCTTTTTCTCTTTTCGCCCTTCCCTCTCTTTTCCTAGGTGGCAGTTTGCTAAAGCGGACTGGAACCTATTTACCCTCAGTGCTGCTCTCTCTGACCTCTCCCTTCTGCCTCTCCCTCGCGCTCTCCTCCTTTTTCATGACACTGTCTTCGACGCTGCCCTCCGCTCTATTCCTCGCTCTTCCTCTCGGGGTCCACGGAAGTGCGTTCCCTGGTGGAATGCGGACTGTGCTCGGGCTGTCCGCTGTAAGCGTGCAGCCTGGAAGAGGCACCGCCGTCGGCAGACGACCGATTCTTTTCTTTTCTTTCGGAAAGCGAGTGCGGTGGCCCGTAGGGCCATCCGTACGGCTAAACGTGAATGTTGGGCTTCTTATGTCTCCACAATTACGTCCGAAACTCCCCTGCCACAGATCTGGAAGCGTATCCGCAAGATAGCGGGTAAGTTCGTTCCCGATGTTTCCCCGGTCCTTCACCTCCGTGGTACTCTTGTGGCGGACCCGTTGCAGGTCGCTACCGAACTGGGTTCCCACTTTTCTTCTGTTAGCTCTGGTCTTCATCTTCCCCAATCTTTCCTTCTTCGTAAACCTGTCCTTGAGTCTCGTCCTTTAGATTTCTGCACTCGTCTTCGACTTTCCTATAACGATCCCTTCTCTCTCTCTGAACTTCGTTCTGCCCTGGCCCTCTGCGGTTCTACGGCGGCGGGCTCCGATGGTATTCATTATGAGATGCTTCGCCATCTCCCTCCGTGCACGTCTCAGTATTTACTGAGTCTGTATAATCGGATCTGGGAGTCGTCGTCAGTCCCTGAGGACTGGCTCGATGCCGTTGTCCTCCCTGTTCGCAAACCAGGGTCTCTGGGAACTTCCCCTAAGGACTTTCGCCCTATTGCCCTCACAAGTTGTGTCTGCAAACTCTTTGAACGTATGGTTAACGTTCGTCTGATGTGGTTCCTGGAACACCATCACCTCCTCTCCCCTTCTCAATTTGGTTTCCGCAAGTGCCGCAGCACGACAGATGTCCTGGTGAACTTGGAGGTCTATATTCGTACTGCTTTTGCTGCGAAGACCTCCGTTGTTGCCGTCCTTTTTGACCTGGAAAAGGCTTACGACACCACTTGGCGTTATCATATTCTATCCCAGCTTCATTCTTTTGGCCTTCGTGGTCATCTCCCTCTCTTTCTCCGCAGCTTCCTCTCTCGTCGTTCCTTTCGGGTGCGCCTTGGTACCGCTCTCTCTGCCTCTTTTCAGCAATACGAAGGTGTGCCCCAGGGTAGTGTTCTGAGCACTACTCTTTTTCTGGTTGCCCTCAATGGTCTTCTTTCCTCTCTTCCTTCAGGTGTCTTCTCCGCTCTCTATGTCGATGATCTTACCCTTTGCTGTCAGGGTGATGATTCGCCTCTCCTTCAGCGCCGGCTTCAACTTGCGATTGATGCCGTGTCGTCTTGGGCCACCGATCATGGCTTCAAGTTCTCTACTTCTAAGACTTGTGCCATGTCTTTTACTCGGAAACGGGTCGTTCTTCGTCCCTCTTTGTCACTTTATGGTCATCCCCTTGAGTACAAAGATTCCGCGAAGCTTTTGGGGTTATTCCTTGACACTCGTTTGTCTTGGTCTCCCCATATCTCTTACCTCCGTGTTGAGTGCTCTAAGGCCCTTACCCTCCTTCGAGTATTGTCCCATACTTCTTGGGGAGCGGATAGGCGCACTCTCCTTGCTTTGCATTCCTCTCTCGTCCTGTCTAAGCTCGATTATGGTTGCCCTGCTTACTCTTCTGCTTCTCCTTCTGCTCTTCGCCGTCTTGATGCTTTGCACCATACTGGGCTGCGCCTCAGTTCTGGTGCCTTTCGTTCGACTCCCGTCCTTAGCTTGTATGTTGACACTGGCTTCCTATCTCTCCAGGACCGCCGTGATCGCTACTGTCTTCGCTATCTTGCGCGGTCCTTGCAACATCCTTCCTCTCGCCTCTGTCGTGCTTTAACTTTTACCCCTCCTGCGGTTCCTGTTCCTCTTCACCACCTCCCTCTTTCTGTCCGGTTATCTCGCTTACAGGATTCTCTTTCCGTTCGTGTTTCTAATGTTTCTCCTCGTGTTGTTCCTTCTTTGCCCCCGTGGAGAGTCCCCCTTCCGCAGTTTTGTACGTCCTTGACCCGCGTCACTAAAGCTTTTACCCCTCCTACGGTTCTAAAACGCCTTTTCCTTGAGCACTTTTCTTCTCACTCCCGCTCCGTTTCTGTCTTCACCGATGGGTCTAAGTCTGCGGACGGTGTTGGCTACTCTGTTGTTTTTCCTGATCGCACTTATATGTGTCGCTTACCTCCGGAGACTAGCATCTTTACAGCGGAGCTTTATGCTATTCTCTATGCTCTTCGTCTCCTGCTTTCTCGTTGTCAGTCTTCCTTTGTGGTTGTTGTTGACTCTCGTAGTGCCCTCATGGCTCTCGGGTCCTTTAATCCGGTTCATCCAGTAGTTGTCGAGATCCAGCATTGGCTGTTTCTTGTTCACAGTAAGTTTAAGTCGGTTGAGTTTTGTTGGGTTCCCAGCCATATTGGTGTGTCTTTAAATGAGCGTGCGGATGCTGCCGCCAAGGAAGCTGTCCGCTCTTGTCCCATCTCTCGTAAAGGTATTCCATATTCCGACTTTTACCCGGTTATCCATTCCTCCATCCTTACCCGTTGGCAGGCTTCTTGGTCGTCTGTTACTGGTAACAAACTCCGTACTCTTAAATGTTGTGTTTCCTCGTGGCCATCCTCCTACCACCGTAACCGGCGGTGGGAAACTGCTCTGGCGAGGTTGCGTATTGGCCATACTCGCTTAACCCATGGTCACTTGATGGAGCGCCGCCCTGCTCCTTATTGTCCTAATTGCATTGTCCCTCTTACGGTCGTGCATGTCCTTCTTGAATGTCCTGACTTCCGGGACGAGCGTGTGTCTTGCTTTCCGACCGCCCCTCGCGGTCACTTGTCCCTCAATAGAATTCTTGGTGACTCGGATACTTTTGATATCGTTCGCCTTATGCGTTTTTGTTCTCGTATTGGCATCCTTGGTGATATTTAGCGCCCTCTGATTATTCCGCACATTTGATGGTGCTACATAGCCTTCCCGGTTTGGTGCCTTCTTTTGATAATTACTTACTTACTTAGCTACTAACAGTTCAAGTAACACGGGCTATGGTGAGCTCGTAACTTACCTGGCACAGGAGCTGGGCAAGAAGCACGGGCTATGGTTAGCCTTGTTGACAGGAGATGTCTCCCGTCTCAGGTCGAGAGAGGGAGCACAGATATGAACTGCACTTGACCCAACGCGGACGACGCCCATCCGGCACCACCTGCACTTAGGATATGTGCTACTAGGATTACTGAAGAGGCTTTGACTCCCTCTACCCTATCCTTCCTGAGAAGCCTAGACATGCTTCACCTGCCTTCCCAGACCTACTTTCCCCGACGACTACAGCTGAGGGTGAACTTTATGGTTCGTATTACATCACCCCATTGTTATACCACGTGGCGACCACCTCCACATGATACTACTTCTGATACATGGTGGTTTGATTCTTTCTCTGAAATAGTGCAGATTTCTGACAACAGCGCTGGAATAATGACGGAAGTGAAAACCATTTCCAGCCCGACGAAGTTTATGTTAAACATTTCAAGAAGTGTGCAAGAATATTGTGAGAATGAACATAAGTGGAGTAGACAAGGACGACTTAAGCGTTATGAGGGCGACAATAA
>WNGS01010983.1:14593-28097 GCA_020271785.1 Procambarus virginalis
GGGTGTTTCTGTTGAACCACTTCTGGAATACTGTCAGTATTACTCAAGCCTTCAGCTCTAAGTGCCTTCAACACCGAGTTGCCTGAAGTCACTAAACTATAAATTTGATGAGGACCCTAGGAGTCCCCTTAAAGTGTTACATCATTTAGGAGATTCCAACGACCAACGTGGAGCAGGACCAGTGTGAGGCTAGTCTGAGAAGATACCCACAAGGACTCTAACTCGATCTTGCTCCCAGGCCCTGTACGGTTGCTCTCATAGTTTCTATTCTGCTAATTCCGACAGCTTCGTAAAGCGTCTGCCTCATGTACATTGGCGACGTACACATTGCAGTCGTGACAGAAAAAAAGAAAAACCCCCACACTTCTCTTGTGTTCTTTAAGTCTGTCATTCAGTGTACGGCCAGTTTTGCCAAAGTATTGGAGAGGACAAGACGGACAGGAAATAGAGTAGACACCAGCAGCATTAGAAGCAGGAGGAGCAGTGTGAACTAGATTGCTACGAAGTGTGTTAGTTTGTCGAAAGGCGAGTTTAATGTCAAGAGGACGAAAGGTACTGGTAAAAGTTTTGAGTTCAGATTGAAGGGAAGGCATAGTACAGTGCTACTAGAGTTGGAAGCAGGTTTAGGAAGAAAGAAATTTCGTTTAGCTTGATAGTAGGCACAGTTGATGAAATGCAAAGGGTAACCAAGGCAAGAGAACGATTTGTTGATAAAGCCCCCCTCACTGTCTGGTTCGTTGTCGCCGCGAGGGGGCTTGGTGGGCAGCTGCCGGAGTGTGATGCTCCATGAGTCAGTCCTCTGTCCTTTTGCAGCCTTATGCTCCTGCTGCTGCATTTACCAATTTTGCCAGACCCCTTTTCCTTTTCCTCGTGTTTCATTTTTCTCCCCCCCTCTTCTATCAAATTGTCATTTCCTGCCGACCTTTTGCCTTTTTTTATTATTCTTTCGACCTTTTGCCTGTTTTGATTATTCTTTCGACCTTTTTTTGTTTTGACGCCCGGGTGTTTGAGGAGGCATGCTCTTGCACCCGTAAAACTGTAGTACCCAACGTATCGAGCGAGGGGACCCTTTTATTGTCAATCCTCCTTTCGTCACTGAACCCGCTCTCGACGGACTCGTGGTTCTTAAGGTGGCGTTTGTGGGGCGTATACTCATGACGCACCCCTGGGGGGGCCCCGGCAAGATCGGCGATAGCTTCTTGTTGGGTGTCCTGCCTCTAATTGTGGCTCCATGGTGGGTGTAGGGGCACATTCGTGAATGAAAGTTTTCCCTCGTTTTCATGGATGATAATGTTTCCCTTGTACTTTTTCAGGCTCGTGGGGTGGGCGACCAAGCCCCCGAGTCGGACTGTGTTGGAAGACCAGGCCCTGTAGCCCCTGCTGCATTGGGCCCCAACGACCTGACTACTCCCCTCAGCTCCCCTCCTCCTTTGCTGTAGGGTCGAGTCCCCAGCCCCCAGTGGTGACAACATCGTCCCCTGGCACAGCTTCGTCTCTCATTGTGACTACTGCGCCTTTTACCCCCATGAACTCCGGGGTTCTCAACGCCGTTCCCACCACGGCCGCACTCGCACGATCCCTTCCCGTAATACTACTTACAACACTTGTTTGGTCCCGCTACGTGGGCTAAATACTTTGATCTCCACCATCTGGATTCTACAACCCCCTTGACGATTTCCCCCTCCTTAAACACCTTGTTCATTCAGTAGATGTTACTTTTAACTCCACCAGTTATGGTACGGGTGTCGTACCATAACTGGTGAAGGATGCAGCTACTCGCTTAGCCGCTTTGTCCTGCATTGGAGAGACCCCTGTTCAGGTCTCCAAAAACGCTCGGTTAAATGCCCGTGTTGGCACTGTTCTCCTCTCCCACCATGTTGCAACTGGTGTTCGGGACCTCAAAGATTGCCATGAGGATATTACACATATCCTCGAAGCCCAAGGCCATTCTGTCCTCCATGAGGACACGTTTACTCGACCCCCTCGTGGTCGTCGCCGTCAGCCCATTCGAGTTGTAAGAATCACCTTTGATAGTAGGACCCTTCCGCCCTCTATTATTCTTGCTGGTGCCAGATGCTCCGTTCAGGAATACATTCCCTCTCCTAGACTATGCAATAAGTGTTGGAAGTTCGGGCACGGTGTCCTCAAATGCACCAGTACTGTGTATCTCTGCCCCATGTGTGGAAACGATAGTCATTCTAAGTCCGAGTGCACTTCTCCCTAGGCTCACTGCCTCAATTGCGGTGAGACCCACCCTACCTTCTCACGCTCGTGTGTACATTACAAACTCGAAGAAGCCGTCCTCAACTTGAAGCACCGTGATCGTCTGTCTTTTCCTGATGCGAGACGCCAAGTTCATCGTCTCACCCCTTTCGTGGGCGTATCCTACGCTCGCGTGTTGCATTCTACCTCTCCTCGTCCTTCCCACCTTCCTCAGTCTCACAACCGTTTCCAGGCCTTAAACCCGACCACACCCACCACCTTCTCCCCTATTCCTTTGCCTCCTGTCCCAGATGGTCTCCCTCCTGGTTCTTCATCTGGGGTTTCCCCCCTTCCTATCCAGTCCACCATATCTCCTTTGTCTTCTTCCCCTTCTCCCCCCACTCTTTCTTCCTGACCCTCTCCCCAGTCTCTTGACCCTCCTCGCCACCTGTCTGTCCAAGCTGATATCCATCATCCTCCCAGAACTCTTCGTGTTATTCACTCCTGCTCCTCTTCTCCTGCTGAGACCATTGAGTCTGTCGCCCGGTACGTTCTTACTGGAACGCCTGTCTCTTCGAGTCGGAAACGTAAGCCTGGCTCCTCTCCTTCTTCCTCTCCAGCGGGTAAGAAGGCTTCGCTCTCTTCCTCACTCCATCCCTCTGACTCTGTCACTACATCCCATACCATTTCAGTGGTCGAACCCCCTGTCCTATGCCTGGGCACTGTTGATATATGGAGGTTATATGGAGATATATGGAGATATATGATATAGATATGGAGGTTTCTTTCGCCCCCGATTCCCTCTCGGTTGCTGCCCTTGCTGAGGTGCACTACCTGCCTTCTATTCCCCCTCCTCCAGCTGTCCTTGCCTTCCCCTCTCAGTTGTCTCCTCCCCCTCCGGACCCCGTCAGTCCGCCTCTGGTCTGTCTTCTTGCTCCCTTCCCTCTATCCTTACTAAGTTTACCCATGCCCCCTAACCCTGATTTTGCCGACCCTGCTCCTGATCCTGACCCTGATCCTGACGCCTGACCCTGATCCTGAGATTCTTTCATAAACTGTGTTCTTCTATACCTTTATTTCTTTTTTTGTTCTCTGTTACTGTCCTTTCTCTTTGGTAATGTCTAATCTTCAGTGGATATTCGTGGATTTTATGCTAACTTCCATGAACTCCAACTTCTAATTACACATTTTTCACTGCTTTGTGTTTGTCTCCAGGAACCCATGCTTGGTGCTCGTCCTGGTCACTTCCTTGGTTATTCCTTTCTTTCTCCCCCCCCCCAGCTCTTGCTGGGGCCCATAATTCTACTGCTCTCTAAATTCGTTCTGATATTCCCGTCGTCCCCCTACTTCTTCCATCACCTATCCATTGTTCTGCTGCCCGTGTTTTTGTGGGTAAATGGTATACAGTCTGTTTCATTATCTCCCCCCATATGTCCCGCTTTCCCTTCCTGATCTTAGTACCTCCTCCTGGACTCCTTGCCGGAGACTGTGCTCCTTTTGGGTGATTTTCCACATTGAAGTGGAAATCATAACATAGTTAATATAGCATGTGTGTGCTGCTATTACGTTCAACAGATGGTGCTGTTTCTTTAATTATGTTTTTACCTGTCACAGGTGTGGCATCTATATAGTAAGCATATAAAAACACGCGCATATTCGAATGGAACGGTGTATCAGAATTTCAAAGCAATTAGTGAACAATTTTGGGAGATAACAGTGTGTGTTGCTCTTACGTCCAACAGATCGCGCTATTTATCGAAAAAAGAATGTTTTTCCCGTCACAGGTGAGGCATATATATAGTAAGAATATGAAAACATATGCCTATTCAAATGCAACGTTGTGTCAAAATTTCAAACCAATCGGTAAAGAGGTTTTGAAGATTTCTCTCACATGAAAAACACATGAAAAAAACAGTTTTACAAAAAAAGCATGTTTTTCCGTCACAGACGTGACATCAATATAATATGCATATAAAAACTCGCTCTGATGCGAATGGAACATTGTGTGAAAATTTCAAAGCAATCGGTGAAGAACTTTCGGAGACTAGCGATTTTGAACAAACAAACATTTCCATTTTTATTTATATACCAGCAGTACCCGGCCACGCGTTGCTGTGGCCGGGTACAGCAACGGGCCACAGCAACCTTCTCTGTCCCCAAGTCCTCCCCACCATTTTCCCTCACCCGTCTCCTCAGCCTCCCCACCATTTCCCCTCACTCATCTCCTCAGCCTCCTGACCATTCCCCACTCCACATCCCCTCTTCCATTCCACCATGCCTCACTCCCCTGTCCCTTTGTCCTCCCCACCATTCTTTATTCCCCCATCCCCTCGTCCCCACCATCCCAAACTTCCCTGTCCCCTCGTTCATCCCCCACCCATTGCCCCCTCCCTTGTCCCCTCATCATCCCCACCATTCCCCACCCCCTCATCCGATGTCTTCCCAAATGATCTGATGTTCCCATCAGAAAATTGGGAATATCAAGCGATCTGATGTTCGCATCACTGAATTATAAGAAAAATATTTAAAAAATTAAATGAAAATATGAAAAAATATATAAATAAACTTTACTCATAAAATGAACGATCTGGTAAAAACACAGCTCAATTCCAATGCAATTCACGCAAAATAATAAAATCAAATGAAAATAAATAAAATTCTATGAAAATTTAATTTAACATTTCAATCAGAAACATTGAAATGGAATTGTACCATATCTAGTATAAAATGTGTGTTGCTCTTACATGCAACAGAGCACGCTGTTTTTCAAGAAAAGCATAGTTTTATCTGTCACAGGTGTGGCATATATACTTATACTTATGAAATGAATGGTATGGTAAACAATACAGTTCAATTCCAACAAAATGTCACACAAAATGATTCACTAAAAAATAAAATAAATCAAAATCTATGAAAATAAAATTTATCGTTGCAATCGGAAACATTGAAATGGAATTCGTGACAGATTTAGTATAGTGTGCATGTTGCCATTATGTGCAACATATGGCAATGTTTTTCAAAAATGAATGTTTTTACCTGTCACAGGGGTGGCATCTATATAGTAGGTATATAAAAAGACGCGCCTATTCGAATGCAACTTTGTGTCAAAATTTCAAAGCGATTGGAGAAGAATTTTCAGAGATTACAGTGTGTGCTGCTCTTTCGTCCAACAGATGGCGCTGTTTTTAAAAAAGCATGTTTTTTCCTGTCACAGATGAGGCATGTATATAATAGATATATAAAAAGACGCGATTCTTCGAAGGCAACGTATGTCAAAATTTCAAAGCAATCGGTAAAGAGGTTTCGAAGATTTCCCTCAGATGAAAAACACATGAAAAACACAGTTTTTCAGAAAAAGCATGTTTTTTTACCATCACAGACTTGCCATCTATATAGTTTGTATATAAAAACCTGCTCGGTTGCGAATGGAACGTTGTGTGAAAATTTCAAAGCAATCGGTGAAGAACTTTTGGAGATTAGCGATTTTGAACAAACGAACATTTCCATTTTTATCTATATAGATTCTGATTTCTGATAAACTACTCAAAATACTTTGTCTATGGTAGTCCAAAAATCCCTAAGGAAGGTTGCCCTCTTAGACCTATCATTTCTAGCATCTAAGCGCCTCAAAAGAATTTAGCTATTTGGTTAACGAATACTTTCGGTTGATACTTAGGTAAATTCTCAGAAGCAATTATTATTCATTCTCAGGACTTTATTGAGAAAGTTAGGAATAAAGGCCCCACAGAAAAAAAATGGTTAGTTTTCATGCTACCTCGTGTTTTACCAATGTACCTTTACATAAAATATTAGATTTTCTTAGAGCACAAATGGTAGCATGTAATGATCCCAAGCGGTTTATTCTTTGAGCTGATAAATATTTTTGTGGAAGGGACTGACTTTAGTTATGATGGATTGGTTCCTAAACAAAAGTATGGCTTTCTTCCCTTTCCCCTATTCTTGTAAATTTATATATGGAATTTTCTGTAGTACAATTACCACCCACGGTGATAATTGAATGGAAAGGTCCCAGGGCTTGGTTAAGTTATGTTGGTGATTTTTTCGCTGTATTTGACTAAGATCTCTTGAATCTAGATAGGTACTTTGAGTGTCTTAATAATCTAAAGTATTCCATACAGTTTTCTATTGAAAAAGAAGTTAATAAAGAAATCCCCTTTTTGGATTGCACTGTAGGTAGAACCAATGATCAATTTACATTCCTTACTTAAAGGAAAAAGGCACATTCAAACTCATATATTCATTTTGTCTCATGTCATTCTAATTCAGTTAAGCAGAGTATACACAGTAGTCTTTATCTAAGAGCATATAGAATTTGTGACTCTTCTTACCTAGAAGCAGAACTTAAATACTCATATAAGAGTTTTTGGTTTTAGGTTATCCTGCATGGTATCATTGAGAAAGCACATAGTAGAGTTAAAGGCCCCATTTACACTGAAACAGAAAGATGCCCTTGGAATGTTAATAAGAAAATAGTTTTGAACTTGCAATATAACCCTCTTTTAAGTAAACTAACCAGAAATGTAATTGATACAAGTCATAAAATCGTTTTCAATTACCCAAAAACAATTGGGGAAAAGGTTTGTCGGAATAGAGTAGGAGATGATAGAAATCTGGGTGGCATTTATATATTGCATTGTGGTCATTGTATGAAGTCTATGTAGGGAATCAGGGCGAAAACTTGAGAACAGAATTAAAGAACATAAGAAAGCATGTAGAATAATGTCTGGTAACAGCACAGCAAAGACAAAACGTTTTCTGGCGTTTTTATTTGATAACAAGAAAAATGGCACTGTAACTAATTATATAAGTCGTCTTTTTAACATATAAAATATGTTAATTTCAGTCAATCAAATCGTAGATCCTGCAACTATACCTAGTTGTGCTTTGACTCTTGGGTCCTACCTCTCAACTGTCAATCAACTGATGAGAGGGAGTGTGAGGATGTGAGTGTATGTTAGGGTGTGTGAGCGTGTGTATAAGGGTGTGAGATGACAGTGTTTTAGGGTATATATGACAGTGTCAGGGTGCGTATGGGTGTATGACGGTGTGTGGGGGTGTGAAAGGGTGCAAGAGTGTGTGTTAGGATGTGTAAGGTTGTGTGAGAGTGTGTGAAGGTGTATGTTGGTGAATGAACGTGTGTGTGAGGGTGTATATGACAGTGTGTGTACATGTGTCAGGGTGTGTGGGAGTATGAGAGGGTGTGTATGGGTGAATGACACTGTCTAATTGTGTATGAGGGTGTGAGAGGGTGCGTGAGAGTTTGTGAGGGTGTGTGAAGGTTTCAGAGGGTGTGTGAGGGTTCGTGAGGGAGTATGAGGGTATGTGAGGGTGTAGGAGGGTGTGTGAGGGTGTAAGAGGGTGCTTGAGAGTGTGTGAGGGTGTGTGAGAGTGTTAGGGTATGTGAGTGTGCATAACGGGTGTGGGAAATTGTGGGAGGTATGTGTGAGAGGGAGTGCAAGAGGATGCGTAAGGGTGCGAGAGGGTGCAAGAGGGTGTGTGAGAGTGTGAGAGGGTGCAAGAGGGTGTGTGAGAGTGTGCAAGAGGGCGTGTGAGAGTGTAGGAGGGTACTGGCCAAGGCAGGATGTGTGGTACAGGTCTAGCCCTGTGACTGCGGTCAGGATCTCTATTTTCATTTTTGTTTCTTTTGACTGATAATTATTTGGCAGGAATATAATAAGATATTGCACAGTATTAATATGACTATATGATAAGCATTATTTCCTTGATAATCAACATTGTTGTTTAAGGATAATGTATAATCAATTAAACATTTCTAGAGGAAACATCTGGGCGAGCTGCTAGCTCTGTCTGGTGGTCAACACATGTGTTCATTCAGATTATCTTATACCATTACTGGAGGTGGTTGTCTATACCAGCTTGCTGCTAAAGCCGCCTCCGCCCCCCCCCCCCCCCCGCCGCCACCACCACAGCTGCCACCGCCACCGCCTCCACCACCACAGCCGCCACCGCAGCCATAGCCGCCACCACCACAGCCGCCACCACCACAGCTGCCACCGCCATCGCCTCCACCACCACAGCTGCCACCGCCACCGCCACCGCCTCCACCACCACAGCTGCCACCGCCACCGCCATAGCCGCCACAGCCACCAAAGCTGCTACAACCACCTCCACCGCCCTCGTCACAGCCACCGTAATCGCCACAGCCGTCACAGATGCCACCACCATAGCCGCCACTGCCGACATAACCGCCACCGCCACAGCCGCCAGCGCCGCCATAGCCGCCACCATAGCCGCTACGACAGCTACCGTCGCCACTGCTGCCATAGCCGCCACCACTGTCATAGCCGCCACCGCAGCCATAGCCGCGGTGGCAGCGGTGGCGGCAAAAATTACATTATGTTATGCCGGAAAGACGCTAGTCTCTGGGAGCAGGTGACACATACATGTGGTCAGGAAATACAACGGAGTAGCCTACACCGTTAGCTAACTAAGAACCATCTGTGAAGACGCCAATGGAGAGAGAGTGTGAAGAAAAGTGTGCAAGGAAAAGGAGTTTCAGAACCATAGGAGGAACAAAAGCCATTGCCATGTGAGTAAATTTTTGCAAAACATTGGAAATGGAACCATCAATGGGGGTAAAGGGGTATATGGTCAACATGAACTGAAAAAGTTTCTTGCAAGCGAGACATCTATACTGAAAAAGTAAGTTGGTGAAAGGGAACAGGGCCCACAGGAGGGGAAATTGTCAAAGCATGACATAAGCATAAGTGAGAATGTTGTAGGGGTAGGTAGTGAAGACAATAACGACCACGATGATCCTGTAGACTAGACAAAAGACCTGTATGAATATTTAGACTCAGGGTTGTGGATGAATGAAAGGCACCTGATCAGAGACATAACCCAGTTTGGTAAAGAGCATGAAGACGACGAAGAAATCAGGGAGAGGCAGAAGAGTAAGCTGGACTGCCAAAATCGAGTTTAGACAGCACGAGAGAGGATTATAAATAGAGGAGAGTGCGCTTATCAGCTCCCTAGGAAGTATAGGACAAGACCTTAAGTAAGTTTAGGTCTAAGAACATCCAACTCAGAGGTAAGAGCTATGGTGTGTCCAAGAAGGTGAGTATCAAAGATTCACCACTAAAGCATAGCAAATTCTTTATATAAAAGATGATTTCTACAGAGCGACAAAGAAGATCGAAGAACGACCTGCTTCCGAGTGAAAGACATAGCATAAGTCTTAGTTATAGAGAGCTTGAAGCCATAATTGGTGGTCCAGGACTTCATGGCATCAATCGCAAGTTGAAACTGTCTTTGGGGGACAGATGATGCATTACCTCGACAGCAGAGGGTAAGATCATCAACATTGAGATCTGAGAAAATTCCAGAGGGAAGGGAGGAAAGAAGATCATTGAGGGTAAACTGGAAAAAGGATAATGCTTAGAACAGTACCTTGGGGCACACCTTCGTATTACCGAAAAGAGTCAGAAAGATTGGTACCAAGCCTCACTCTTAAGGAATGATTTGTGTGGAAGCTTTGTAGGAAGAGAGGTAGTTTTTTGGCCAAAAAGGCGAAAAAACAGTGTAGGGACAGAATATGGTATCTCCATGTGTTATCATACGCCTTTTCCAGGTCATAATGAACAGCAACAACGGAGATCATTGCAGCAAACTCAGTATGAATATAGTCCTCAAAGATCATTAAGACATCAGTCGTGCTGCGACAGTTGTGAAAGCCAAATTGAGAAGGGAAGAGGTAGTGATAGTGTTCGAAGAACCATACCGACGGTTATTGACCAAAAATTCAAAAAGCTTGCAGATACAACTCGTTGGGGCAATGGGGTGGAAATCCTTCGGGGATTTCGCTAAAGAACTGTGTTTCCTAATAGGAACAACAACCACTTCTCGTTAGTCCTAGGGGACTGACGACAACTCCCAGACACAGTTATAAATACTCAATATATACTGAAATATGAAAAAAGGGAGATGGCGAAGCATCTCATAATAAATGCCATCTGAGCCCGCTACATGGAACCTGCAGAGCAACCTGTCCCCTTAAAAATAATGTCGCTTTCCGCTCGTATGCACGCTAAGGCCAAAAATGGACGTAATTTAAAATGAAATTGCCGCACACATGTGATGTACTCTCCTGTTTTATGTTTGATTCCTCCAGCTTATGCGGTTAGGTTAGGTTAGTAGAGGAAACTATCAATTAACGGTTTTCATGATGTTTTAAAACTTAAGGAGAATTTCCTGCCTTCCTAAGCTTCCTTATCTGTCAGAGGACCCTTAACTTGCTGTTTTGGAAAAACAAAATGCAAAATTTAATTTCAATTGTTTTTCATTTTCAAATTACGTCCATTTTCGGCAATACGAGCAAACAGGCAAATTTAGACGTAATTTGTAAGAGGACAGCAAACTGTCCTCTTACAAAGAGGATCAGATCCTCTGGTCCCAACAAAGGATCTTGTTCAATATAGATTAAGAGAGCAGTAAAGTTAAAACCCCTAGATAAAGCTGTAGGGAAGAGGGAAAGAAATAACAACGGAAGCAATCAAGACAAGTGTAGAGCATTGGCAGTTGGAGACAGACACAAAGCAATGAAAACTGAGAGATCAGACATTAGAGTTCATAGAAATTAGTATAAAAACAACAAATATGCCATTGAATAATAGACACAGTTAAAAACAGAGATAAGAGGATAAAAGGAAAAAAGAGATATTAAAAAACGAATTCGAAATGGAACACGGGATACTAGGGAGGATCAGGCTCAAGTTCAGTGAAATCAGGGTGTGGGGACATAGGTAAATAAAGCAAAGACGATTGAGTCGAGGGGGTAGAAGGAGGAAACTAAAGAAGACTGACAAAAGTCCGGGATGGGAGGTGGCCTCGGAGATGGACGATATCCGGGATGGAAGGCAGGGGATGAACCGACGCCTTCTTATCAACTGTGGTGGATAAGGCTCATAAGAGGGCGACCGCCAGAAGACAGAGGGGGAAGTCTTACTAAAAAAACAATGTTGGGAAGGAAAGGCCACAGGGGACACAGAAAAGGGAGATGGTGGAGAGGTGACACTGAACTGAACAGCAGGGGTAGACTGGAAGGGGAGGGTGGAAGCACCAGGTGGTAAACTGTGAGGAAGATTCTCGGTGTCAGAATGGAGAGGAGTGGGAAACTGGGAGCTGGCGGAGATATTGGGGCTTAAGTCCTGCAAACGGTTGTGGAATTGAAAAAGGGTTGATGGGTGAGGGGAAGAGGTGTGATGCAACACACATGTTGCATCACATGTGTGTTGCATCATGACTCATTAAGCATGAGTCATGTGGGTGAAAGCGCTAAGGCTTCGAACCTGGCATCTTGCCTCAGAGAAAGAAATCGATCACGATTTTTTAAATTGAGAATGGCATCCTACTCGTATATTCAGTTTGTACTGAATATACGAGTAGGAGAAGGCAAGCGGGCATTGCCACAATTGGTGCAGCGAGGCTGGGGAGAAGAGCACTCTGTCTTAGAATTGCCAGAAACTCAACACAAGGGGCACAGGGACACCTCGCTAGTGCATCGAAAGAGACCATTTCCAACACCTATTACAGAGGAGAGCACCTATTTTTTGGAGACCCAAACTGGGGTCTCATTAATGCAGGACAATGATGCCAGGCGGTCTGCTGCCTCCTGAAAAGAGCCTGCAACTACATGTGTGTGTGCCACTGTGGGTAGGGTTGAAAGTGACTAGGGAATTATCTTAATCAATCAGGTGTTTATGGCTGTGCAAATCATCAGGTCGAGTACGATCAATGTGAGAAAGATAAAAATTATTAGTCCACTTGGTAGGACAAAGCAATCCTGGAACCTATATGAATAGAGTGGAAAACATGTGTTCTAGTGTGAGAGTTATGGCACGGAGCATCTCCTGTACGAGAGGATGCAAGTCATAAGTGAAGCACAGGGGTGTAAAGAACTGCTTTGTTGTCCTATGGATTTCTGTTATTCAACTTCCTCTTTCCAGTTCGCTTCTGCGTTTCAAGAAATGCAGTAGTAATAATTCTATTGCCAAGTTCGAGTTGAAAAATTTATGCTGGTATGAAGGTAGACCAATTCACCGTAAATGGGTGAAGAATAAGGCGTAAGGGTGAATAAAGTGGCAAAAGGGGGAAAGCACATTTAAAGATTAATCAGGTGTTCTGGGGATCGCGTTTCCAGAAGTGTCGTCAACGTTGGCATCTTCCCGTTTGGCTCTTGTTCTTACTCATATGGTGGGTAGAGTAAATATTTACGGGTATTTATTAGGGGTTGTTCAACTTTTATGTGAAAGGCCACAGGGGACAGGGATTAAAAACTTTTTAATGTTTTTACATCTGAGTTTTGTCAATATGCAATTAATTTTATTCAACATTTCCCTTTTTAGGGTGATATCATGGTTGTCTCATGATATTTTAAGGGGCTCCTGATTAAAGATGACAAGTCAAACGCCCCATGAGCTAGGTCGACGTCATACCTATGTACTTAGATCAAAGGATGCAGTCTTTGTGGGGGCAGGTATACATATATATACTAGTTTCGACTGCTGTAAAGGGTTCTCTGTCGACTTTGGGCTATTTTTAATGAGGTGGACGGTAGTCTTCTTTGTTTTCTAGTATATGATTATGTTTAGGTTTTGTTAGGATTAAAGCTTTTTACTTCTTTATAGATTATTTCTTTCGTTATTCTTTATTCTTTTTTTCACTATGCATGATAGATTTGTAATATAACTTTCATTGGAGGTGTTGTGTTTTCTGTTCTTGGTTCAGAATTGTACCACCGTCCCATGTCATCTAACAGGTGTGTATTTCATTGTTACTGTATCCATTGTTCACTATCTCCCTACTCATTTTGCTCCATTCAGAGGAGTGGGCGACGGTTTCAACGAATATAAGCGTTGCGGACACGGGCTCACTCAGTCCTTCCGTTCAGGAATATCCTATGTTTGTAGGCTTAGTACATACACTGGTGCATAGAGATCCTCCTGTTTTTGTTTATTAGCACATTCAAGAGAGGAAGACTGTTATTTTCATGGGAGTCAGTCAGGACTCCGATTCATCAATGAAATAGTGAAAATAACAGTCTGCCTTTTCTGGGTGTGTTAATAACAAAAACAGAAGTATCTCTAAGCCCAGTGTATATACAGAGAAGAGGGAGTGGTGGAGATGTGACTCTGAACTGAACATCAGGATATGTTCGGAACTAAACAGGGAATATTCAGGCATATTCAATGGAACATTTCTAAATGAACACCTTACACGATAAATTCGAGATCGTGTACACCTGTCAGCTGATGTAAGTAGG
>WNGS01010987.1:0-11515 GCA_020271785.1 Procambarus virginalis
GAGAGAGAGAGAGGAGGAGAGAGAGCGGAGAGGAGAGAGAGAGGAGGAGAGAGTTGTGAGAGGGGAGGGAGAGAAAAATAAAGAGAAGAGAGAGAAGAGGAAAGAGTGAGAGAGAAGAAGACAATTTTTATGTAAGAGAGAGAGAAGAGGAAGGAAAGAGGAGAGAAGAGAAGAGTGGTGAAAAGAGATAGGAGAACAAGGAAAAAGAGAGAGATCAAGAAGAGAGTGAGAACAAGAAGAAGAGCAAGATCTGGAACGGAGAGAGGGGAGGCCGGGAGGCTGTACGGCGGATAGTGGCGGCGGACGGACAGTGGCGGCGGTGGCGGATAGTGGCGGCGGACGGACAGTGGCGGCGGACGGACAGTGGCGGCGGGCGGACAGTGATGGCGGGCGGACAGTGGCGGCGGGCGGACAGTGGCGGCGGACGGACAGTGGCGGCGGGCGGACAGTGGCGGCGGGCGGACAGTGGCGACGGGCGGACAGTGACGGCTGTGGCGGACAGTGGCGGCGGGCGGACAGTGGCGGCGGGCGGACAGTGGCGGCGGACGGACAGTGGCGGCGGGCGGACAGTGGCGACGGGCGGACAGTGACGGCTGTGGCGGACAGTGGCGGCGGGCGGACAGTGGTGGCGGTGGCGGACAGTGGCGGCGGGCGGACAGTGACGGCTGCGGCGGACAGTGGCGGCTGTGGCGGACAGTGGCGGCTGTGGTGGGTGGTGGTGGGCGGTGGCAACTGGTGGCGGTGGTGGTGGCTGTGGCGGCTGGTGGTGGCGGTGGTGGCGGCTGGTGGTGGCGGCTGGTGGCGGGCGGTGGCGGTGGCAGCTGATGGCGGCTGGCGGTGACAGCTGATGGCGGCTGGTGGTGGCGGTGATGGCGGGGGGTGGCGGCTGGTGGCGGTGATGGAGGCTGGTGGCGGCTGGTGGCGGGCGGTGGCGGCTGGTGGTGGCGGCGGTGGAGTGGTGGTGGCGGCGGTGATGGGTGGTGGTGGCGGCGGTGATGGGTGGTGGTGGCGGCGGTGATGGGTAGTGGTGGCGGTGGTGGTGGATGGCGGGCGGCGGCGGGTGGTGGCGGGTGGTGGCGGGCGGCGGCGGCTGGTGGCGGGCGGTGGCGGCGGTGGCGGGCGGCGGCGGCTGGTGGGCGGGTGGTGGCGGGTGGTGGCGGGTGGGGGCGGCGGTGGCGGGCGGTGGCGGCTGGTGCGGGTGGTGGCGGGTGGTGGCGGGTGGTGGCGGGCGGTGGCGGCTGCTGGTGGCGGCGGTGGCGGGTGGTGGCGGTGGTGGCGGGTGGTGGCGGTGGTGGCGGCGGTGGCGGGCGGTGGCGGCTGGTGGCGGGCGGCGGCGGCTGGTGGCGGGTGGTGGCGGGTGGTGGCGGTGGGGGCGGCGGTGGCGGGCGGTGGCGGCTGGTGGCGGGTGGTGGCGGTGGTGGCGGCGGTGGCGGCGGCGGCTGCTGGTGGCGGGCGGTGGCGGGTGTGGCGGGTGGTGGCGGGTGGTGGCGGCGGTGGCGGGCGGTTGGCGGTGGTGGCGGGTGGTGGCGGGTGGTGGCGGTGGTGGGGCGGGCGGCGGTGCGGCGGTGGCGGCGGTGGCGGGCGGCGGCGGCGGTGGCGGCTGGTGGTGGCGGTGGCGGCTGGTGGCGGCCAGCTGGGACACACCCCTCACCACTGAAGGTCTGAGCACAACTAACCCTGTGTGTCTCTCTCACCACCAGCCCAGAGTTGCCAGCTCGCCCTCTCAAAATGTTTCCTTCAAAGATTGTATATTATCTTTGAACAACAAGTTTGATTATCAAGGAAATAATGCATATATTATTGTCACATTAATACTGTGCAATATCTTATTACATTCCTGCTAAATAATTGTAAGTTGAAACAGGACAAAAAATGCAACATATATATAAAAACCAACATTAGAGATCACGAGGCCAGCTAGGCCTATCTGTGACCACATCCTGCCTCCCTATACCCTCTCACACCCTCACACTCTTAACTCACTCTCATATTCACTCTTACTCTCAATCACTATTACTCACTCTTACTCTCAGTCACCCTTATTCACTCTTACCCACTCTTACTCACTCTCACTCACTCTTACTCACTCTCATACTCATTCTTACTCTTACTCTCAATCACTCTTACTCTCACTCTTACTCTCAGTCACTCTTACTCACTCTTACTCTGTCATTCTTACTCACTCTCAGTCACCCTTACCCATCCTTACTCACTCTCTCACTCTTACTCTCATACTCACTCTTACTCTTACTCACTCTCAATCACTCTTACTCTCTCTCACTCTCAATTACTCTTACTCTCAATCACTCTTACTCTCACTCTTACTCCCAATCACTCTTACTCTCAATCACTCTTACTCTCATTCTTACTCTTACTCACTCTTACTCTCACTCTTACTCTTACTCTCACTCTTACTCCCAATCACTCTTACTCTCAATCACCCTTACTCTCATTCTTACTCTTACTCACTCTTACTCTCTTACTCTCACTCTTACTCTCTACTCTCACTCTTACTCTCTACTCTTACTCTCACTCTTACTCTCTTACTCTTACTCTCACTCTTACTCTCAATCACTCTTACTCTCAATCACTCTTACTCTCATTCTTACTCTTACTCACTCTTACTCTCACTCTTACTCTTACTCCCAATCACTCTTACTCTCAATCACTCTTACTCTCAATTACTCTTACTCTCTTCTTACTCTTACTCACTCTTACTCTCTTACTCTTACTCACTCTTACTCTTACTCACTCTTACTCTCTTACTCTTACTCTCACTCTTACTCTCAATCACTCCTACTCTCATTCTTACTCTTACTCTCACTCTTACTCTTACTCTCAGTCTTACTCTCACTCTTACTCTTACTCTCAGTCTTACTCTTACTCCCACTCCTACTCTCAATCACTCTTGCTCTCAATCACTCCTACTCAATCACTCTTACTCTCACTCTCATACTCACTCTTACTCTCATACTCACTCTTACTCTTACTCTCAATCACTCTTACTCTCACTCTTACTCCCAATCACTCTTACTCTCAATCACTCTTACTCTCAATCACTCCTACTCTCATTCTTACTCTTACTCACTCTTACTCTTACTCACTCTTACTCTCTTACTCTTACTCTCACTCTTACTCTCAATCACTCCTACTCTCATTCTTACTCTTACTCACTCTTACTCTCAGTCTTACTCTTACTCCCACTCCTACTATCAATCACTCTTGCTCTCACTCCTACTCCCAATCACTCTTACTCTCAATCACTCCTACTCAATCACTCTTACTCTCACTCTCAATCACTCTTACTCTCACTCTCAATCACTCTTACTCTCATACTCACTCTTACTCTCAATCACTCTTACTCACTCACTCACTCGACTTACTCACACTCACTCTCAATCACTTACTCACTGTCAGTCACTCTTACTCACTCTTACTCTCACTCACTCTTACTCACTCTTACACACTCTCACTCACTCTTACTCACTCTCACTCACTCTTACTCACCTTCAGTTACTCTTACTCTTACTCACTCTTACTCTAAGTCACTCTTACTCACTCTTACTCTCAGTCACTCTTACTCACTCTTACCCACTCTCACTCACTCTTACTCACTCTTACACACTCTCACTCACTCTTACTCACTCTCACTCACTCTTACTCACCTTCAGTTACTCTTACTCTTACTCACTCTTACTCTAAGTCACTCTTACTCACTCTTACTCTCAGTCACTCTTACTCACTCTTACCCACTCTCACTCACTCTTACTCACTCTTACCCACTTTCACTCACTCTTACTCACTCTCACTCACTCTTACTCACTCTTACCCACTTTCACTCACTCTTACTCACTCTCAGTCACTCTTACTCACTCACTCACTCTTACTCTCAGTCACTCTTACTCTCTCACTCTTACTCACTCTTACTCTCACTCACTCTTACTAATTCCTACTCACTCCTACCCACTCTCATACTCTTACTCTTATTCACTCTTACTCTCACTCACTCTCAATCACTTATTCACTGTCAGTCACTCTTACTCTCACTCACTCTTACTCTTACACACTCACTCACTCTTACTCACTCTCACTCTCTCTTACAAACTCTCTGTTAACCTTCAGTCACTCTTACTCTTACTCTCAGTCACTCTTACCCACTCGTACTCTCACTCACTCTTATACTCACTCCCTCATACTCTTACTCACCCTTACTCATTCCTACTCACTCTTACTCATTCTCACTCCTACTCTCACTCACTCTCAGTCACACTCTTACTCACTCTCTCACACTGTCACTCTTACTCACTCTCACTCTTTCTCATTCTTACTCACACTTACTCACTCTCATACTCACTCTTACTCTCACTCTTACTAACTGTCATTCTCTTACTCTCACTCACTCCTACTCACTCACTCTCACTCTTGCTCACTTCAAGGCATTTGAAGTGGAATCTAAGCTTGTTCGCATGGCTCCATTTAGATATATGCACTTCACTTTTGGTCGCTGTATTATAGAATGGATATAAATTCACTAGAATGCGTCCAGCGTAGGATAAAGTTAATTAATCCCCCAAAACACTTCTGCGTTTTGGGCGAGTTAGCCCTCCACTATCTCCTGTGGTTTTGGATGTTCCAAGGTAGTGGGCGCTAATACTGAAAAGTGTATAGTCTTTTCAACCTTGTCACCTTAATTCTCGTCCTAGGTTTTTCAATTTGGTATCAATGTGTTCGCAATAGAATTCCCAACAGGAGTATATGCATATAATTTAAAAAACAGCATCGCGCTCCACCCGCCGACAAGATGAAGGTAGGCGGCTGGTACCAGAAAGAGCTCATTACATTAGAGAGTGCGATAATACTGAAAAGTGTATATTCTTTTCAACTTTGTTACCACAATTCTCGTCCTAGGTTTTTCAATTTGGTATCAATGTGTTCGCAAAAGAATTCTGTACAGGACTAAAGGCATATAAACTCAAAAAAACCGGCTTACCATCCGCAACAAACAGAAAGCGAGAGCTTGTTACCCAGGAGTGCACAAGAGCTATAAAATGTATACACTCTTTTCACTTTGGTCACCTTAATTGTCATCCTAGGTCTTATAATTGATAATTTTGGTATCAATGTGTTCGCAATAGAATTCCCAACGGGAGTGTATGCATAAAATGTCAAAAACAGCAGTGCGCTCCACCCGCTGACGTGATGAAAGCAGGCCGCGTTACCCAGAAGAGAGTGCTATGCAGTGCGTGGCCTTCCATATAGAGAGCCTTTTAATACAGAGAGTGAATACTCTTTTCAACTTTAATTGTCACCTCAATTCTCGTCCTAGGTTTATCAATTTGGTATCAATGTGTTCGCAATAGAATTTTCTACAGGTTGAAATGTAAATAAACTCCAAAAGCATATAAGCCAAAACCGAGTGCATATAAACTCCATTAGTGGACATTTAGCAGCTAAAATTTTGACTCCATACTTCGTCATTAGTGGGCGAAAGTGCTAATTAGAAACCTGTCATACGAAGAAAGATTGTCAAAGCTTAAATTACATTCTCTAGAAAGGCGATGAATTAGGAGTGACATATGGTAGAGGTGCACAATAGGATGAATGGACATAACAAAGGGGACATTAATAGGGTATTAAAAGTAACAACACAAAACAGAACTCGAAACAAAGTGTAAAAATTGAAAAAATTAGATTTAGGAAAGAACTGCATGGGTATATACACTGGGTTTGTACCTCAAGGTTCATGTATGCAATATTACAGAGTTCCAATTAATTCCCATGCATGCACTTAATATATGTTATGTTTATGTACTATATGTTTTTATGTTAAAATGTTTTTGTTGATTTGTTTCTATATTTTCATAAGTAAAGTATGCTTCTTCACTTATTCCAAGTTTTATGGTAACTTTACAAGGTTTAAAACAAAGTTCAAAATTATTTTCTGCTTTTCATACAGGAATTATACGTTAATATAACATCATAATAACGTAATGATGTCGTGCAAATAACGTTATATTGACGTCATATAAATGTTATATTTACGTTATAAGAACGTAAATTGGATAGGTTTACATAGAGTAAACAAAAAAAAACAAAATGTTGACTGAAAATGATATATTCTTAAATATAAAGCATGAAAACATTACAATTCCACAGCATTCACTATTATTTTAAAAATTTTACATAAATCTTAGAAACCTGTGTCTCAAGAATATATGTTTTTAGTTATATCTAATGGTTTTAAGGACGTCAGATATACGTATTTATCTTAAAAGTTACAAAACTACCTTTGTGGCACCATTTAAAAACGTTCACAAACGTTCTGTGTTTGCTGGGAAGTCGCTTGTGATGAGGAGGTAGAGAACGGGAATAAATAGGCAAGAGAGAGGTGAGGAGGAAAGTAAGGTGTAGAGATAGTAGTAATAATGAGAACTGCAGAAGGCCTATTGGCCCATACGAGGCAGCTCCCATTATAACCACCGAAGGAAAGGTAATAGGAATAAGCAGAGGATAGCAAGGGAGTGTAGGAGAAGACAATGAACAGAAAAAGGGGGAGAAGAGAGAAAGAAAATGAAAGAGAAAGAAAGATAAATGGAAGGGGTAAGCTTATGTTAAGTCACGTCGTCGTCCCTTCAACTTCTAGTGTGTGGTCTGGTCAACAAACCCCGTTTAACTTGCCCGGGAGGTGTGAGGGAAGAAGCGTAATATTATGGGTAAGCAGGAGGACTGCCAACATTATGAGAGATAAACATATACATTTTCTACTGTAAATGTGATTTTATTGAAGCAGCACGCTGCTTACCATAGAAAATGGCAGCGATACCCGGGAGCAGAAGTGTGTCAGGTGCCGCGGCCACAACACAACAGCTGGTGGTCAAGGGTACTTATTTTATTTATTTATTTATTTATTTATTTATTTATTTATTTATTTATTTATTTATATACAAGAAGGTACATTGGGTTTGTGAGAATACATTGAATAGGACAGTATTTACAATCTTGTAAAGCCACTAGTACGCACAGCGTTTCGGGCAGGTCCTTCATCTAACAGATAATTTTAAGTAGGTAATTTCTATCAGAATTGATAAATTATAACAAATACATTGCAAGAGAAAAATGAGATGAGAGAGCTTTGTAAGTAAATTAAACACATTTTTATATTAAAGCTCTGATTGATTACATTGACAGCTTGATTGGTAATTTAAACAAGATTCATAGACACCATACAGCAGAATGACAGCACATATAAGACAGCAATGATCACAATGGTAAAGATGTTCAGATTGGGTACATAAAGATTGGGAGACTGGATAGCAATAGATACAGATAAACTAGATTAATAAACACCATACAGCAGATTGGCAGCACATATAAGAAGACAGCAATGATCACAATGGTAAAGATGTTCAAATTGGGAACATAAAGGGTATCTGCAAAGCAGTCATCGGGAGGACAAACCCTTCATGCAAACTGCAGCTACTATCAAGAAGAAGTATCTGCAACAGTCTTAATATGGATGGGTCGGAGGAAGAAGCAATATTAGCAAGTCTGGTGGAGTTGGAGAGTGAAGGGAGTAGAGGATACTGCAGCAACTGTACGAACTACATCTTCAGGACTGGCGTTAAATATTTCTCGGTGCCTGAGGTTCCAGATAGGTAACGTTTGGATTGGTGAAAACATAGTTTAGTAATGAATTGATCTTGCAACATAGAGTTGTTACATTCTTGTAAAGCTACTAGCACGCTTAGCGTTTCGGGCAGGTCCTTAATCCTAATTTTCCCCAGAATACGAAACGCCAAATCGTTTA
The DNA here is from genome assembly GCA_020271785.1 of Procambarus virginalis. Classification (NCBI taxonomy): domain Eukaryota; kingdom Metazoa; phylum Arthropoda; class Malacostraca; order Decapoda; family Cambaridae; genus Procambarus; species Procambarus virginalis. Next base: position 7,808 of record WNGS01010987.1, read on the forward strand.
ACAAAAGGCACTCGTTCACTGCTTGGTGAACAGAGGCTGCAGTTAAGGACTAGCACCCAGTCAATCCTTCCCGGCCAGGATACGGACCCAGGCCAAAGTGCTCGCGAAATATCGGGCGACTGTTGTTGATTTAGTGGTGACAACGATGTTAGGCGAGGGCTTTACCACCATGCCAATGAGCGAGCTATTGAGGAAGCAGTACGACTCTGTTTTCAGCGAGCCATTAAACGCACTAAAGATCGATAACCCAGATGAATTTTTCATGGATATGATACCAACATCAAATCATATATCAGACGTCACCCTATCCCCACTGGACTTTGAAGAAGCCATAAACAGTATGCCTATGCACTCTGCACCAGGCCCGGACTCTTGGAACTCCATATTCATCAAGAACTGTAAAAAAACCACTATCGCAGGCCCTCCACATTCTGTGGAGACAAAGCCTAGATACTGGCGTTATTCCTGATATACTAAAAACAGCAGAGATAGCACCACTTCATACAGGAGGAAATAAGGCAGAGGCAAAAAATTACAGACCGATAGCGTTAACATCGCACATCATTAAATTTTTTGAGAGAGTGCTAAGAAGTAAGCTCACAAAATACATGGAAGCACAGCATCTCCATAACCCCCGACAACATGGTTCAGAACAGGGCGCGCTCTTACCTGTCGCAGTTGCTGGACCACTATGATATGGCATTAGATGCTATGGAAGACAAACAAACGCTGATGTAATTTACACAGATTTCGCAAAAGCTTTTGATAAATGTGACCATGGTGTTATTGCACATAAAATGCGCTCAAAAGGAATTACCGGAAAAACAGGCAGATGGATCTACAATTTCCTGACCAACAGAACCCAATGTGTAATAGTCAACAAAATAAAATCCAGCCCATCAACCGTCAAGAGCTCAGTCCCTCAGGGTACTGTGCTTGCTCCAGTGCTTTTTCTCATCCTCATATCGGACATAGACAAGAAAACACCTATAGCACTGTATCACTTTGCAGATGACACTTGGATCTTCATGAGAGTAGGCAACATAGAGGACACGGCAAACCTCCAGTCAGATGTAGATCAGGTCTTTATATGGGCTACAGAAAATAATATGGTGTTAAACGAAGATAAGTTCCAGCTCATGCGCTATGGAAAAAATGAAAATATAAAAACGGAAACCACGTACAAAACCCAGACAAATCATAACAGAGCACGAAAAGGCAATGTAAAGATTGGGTGTACTCAGTCGGAAGACTTACCTTTAAAGAACACAATAAAGTGGCCGTCACAATGGTAGTTCAACAGCGGAAGAAGAATTTTGTAGCACAAGGCGTCGTTTCGTAACCAAAACATTCGGGTTTTGTACACGGCATCAAGGCGTCGTTTCGTACACAGCGTCGGCAGATTTCCCTCCTCACACAGCAACAATCAGAACAGCTTGGGTAGCACACAGCCTCGGCCAGCACACAGCAACCGCCAGCACACAGCAACGATCAGCACACAGCAACAGTCATCAACATGCCTGGGGTTGCATACAGCATCGTGTATGGTGCTCACAGACAGCTTCTTCCTTCCTCCTCTGGCGAGACAGCATGCTCCTTCTTTGTGTTTTGGTGAACAAAATACCTGCGTTCCACGTTCATACTCGTCGCCAGTGTGGTGTCGGTGTATAGCTGAGATAGTCTTGGTAGTCACGTTGATGTAAAGTCTTCCTGGTTACTGACTTTAATACTTAAAAGACGATTACAGTAGAGTAGCTCCAAGCTTGGCATCGCTCCTGTGCGCTGGTTTTTACCTTCTCTCTGGGCGTCCAGCCGCCGCACCATCAGAAAACGGATGGTACAATTTTCTGTGAACCTGACAGGGACTTTTGTACAAATTGACAACATGGATTCAGGGAGGGTAAATCTTGGATGACTGGCTTAATTGATTCACCGATCAGGTGACAAAGATTAAGCAAAAAGAGAAGGCTCGGCGGACTGCATTCTTGGATTGTCGGAAAGCCTTTTGACACAGTACCGCATAAGAGGCTGGTTAAATAAGCTGGAGAAACAAGCAGACGTAGCTGGTAAGGTGCTCCAAAGGATAAGGGAGTACCTAAACAATAGAAAAGCAGAGAGTTGCGGTGAGGGGTAAGACCTCGGATTAGCGTGAAGTCACCAGTGGAGTCCCATAGTAGCTCTGTACTCGGTCCTATCTGTTTTCTGATATATGTAAATGATTTTCCGGATGGGTATAGATTCATTTCTCTCATGTTTGCTGACAGGCCAAAATTAGAGAAGGATTAGTCAGGTAGGAGACTGCTTGAGGCTTCAAGAACGACCTAGACAAGCTGAAGGTTGAACAAATAGTTGTCTAGAGTTTAACCCAAGCAATGTAATGTAATGAGATCGGTGTAGGGAGCAGGGAGGCCAGATACCTAGGTAGCATCTGGGAGATGAAATGCTTCATGAGTCAGAGAGAGAAAAAGACTTGGGGGTTGATCATCACGCCAGACCTGTCCCCTGCAGCAATATTTATTTATTTCTTATTCATATACAAGAAGGGACATTGGGAATGTGAGGAATATATAAGTTGGTATTACAATCTTGTAAAGCCACTAGTACGCGCAGATGTCGGACAGAAACGCTGCAAGAAATATCAAGAGGTTAACATCTGCGGCATATGCCCGGCTGGCTAACATCAGACCTGTTTTCAGGAACCTGTGTAAGAACTCATTCAGAACTTTGTATACCACATATGTCAGGACCATCCTGGAGTATGCAGCCCCCAGATTAGTCAATATCTGGTCAAGGATAAGACTATACTGCAAAAGGTTCAAAAGTTTGCCACCAGACTAGTACCCAGCGTGAGGTATGAGCTACGAGGGACGAGGGCTTATGGAAATAACCTCACTTCCCTGTAAGACAGAAGAGTTTATGGGGGGACATATGACACAACATTCAGAGATTCTCAAGGGGAATGATAGGGTAGATAGAGACAAGGCTTTAACCCAATGGAGCCAAATGCACTAGGGGATCACACCTTGAGGATACCTATGAGGTGCTTCCGGGCTTATCATCCCGCGTGCCCGGTCATCGACCAGGGCCTCCGCGTTGCTGACTGATCAACCAGAGCTGTTGGACGCGGTCTGCTCGCAGCCTGACGTAATGAGGTTCACAGCCTGGTCTGATCAGGTTACCTTGAGGTGCTTATCCAGTTCTCTCTTGAACACTGTTGAGGGGTTTGCCAGAGGTATGTCCCTTATGTGTAGTGAAGCGTGGTGAACAAGTCCTCGGGCCTCTGAGGGTGATAGAGTTCTCTCTCAGAGTACCAGTGCACCTCTGCTTTTCAACGGGGTATTCTGCACATCCTGGCATGTCTTCTAGTCTCATGTGATGTTATTGCTGTGTGCAGGTGTGGGACCAGCCCCCTCTAATATATTTTCCATCCATGTGTAATTTATTATGTATCTCTCCCGCCTGCGCTCAAGGGAATATCAGATATAGGCTCTTTAGTCGGTCCCATAGTTTAGATGTTTTACCGATGGATTCTAGCAGTGAAGGATCTGCACGCTCTCCAGGTCAGCAATTTCAACCGCAGTGAAAGAGGCTGTCATCGTGCAGCAGTACCCCACTCTAGCGAGCACAAGCGTTTTGAAAAGTATCATCGGTATATTGCATCTCTAGTGTGAAAAAGTTCTTGTGATCCACCTGTCAATTTTCTTGCAG
>WNGS01010987.1:19550-34294 GCA_020271785.1 Procambarus virginalis
TACTGCCGTCAGCCCAAGCTAGGCTGGCTCACCTCCCCTCATCCATCTCGCTCCTCAACACACGCACACACCACGCATACACACCACCACACCAATTACAACTCACATTATATATGAAACAGTGCAAAACTACTTGCACTGTTTACAACGCTGCACGTACTAGTGGCTTTACAAGATTGTAATTACTATCCTATGTATCCTCACATCCCAATGTACCTTCTTGTATTATTATATATATATATATATATTATTATATATATATATATATATATAATATATATAGATATATATATCTATATATATAAATAAATAAATCATACTGACCAGGCATGATTGGTTCTTTTTTGGGCCTAAAGCCATTATGGCAAGAACTAAGTATAAATAGGAGTAAGGCTGCTTATAAATAACTCTTTTAAAATATTTTGACAAAATCGGCAGAATTGATAGTGGTCTATAATGATTGACTTCAGCGAGATTGCTGCTTTTATGGACTAAGGTTACTTTGCCCAACCACACACTAGAAGGTGAAGGGACGACAACGTTTCGTTCCGTCCCAGACCATTCTCAGTCGATTCAAGTCACAGTCAACTTGAGAATGGTCCAGGACGGACGGAAACGTCGTCGTCCCTTAACCTTCTAGTGTGTGGTCTGGTCAACATACTTTAGCCACGTTATGTGACTCATCGCCTGCCTAAGGTTACTCTTGCTTTTTTTCTCAAAATATCAGGAAAGGTTTAGAGTTCAAATAATTTGTTGTAGAGCAATGCAATGGCTGGAGCTAAAAATCTAGAGGCTTTTTTGTAATTAGGGGTGGTATCTCAACATACAGTATCTATGCATGGGGTTCATTCATCCACTGCAATTATCTCAAGCCCATCATCACCCACCAAAATCTGCTATTAGAACAATACAACTGTCTTCAAACAACACGCAGCCTCTCTGTTTAAATCCCCAACATGCTACATATACACTCGCTCTACACATTCTCTTGTGCTATTTACAAGTTGTGACGATAATCTCTTCAAGAGAGATTGAGCCTGCTCTTCCCTACAGTAGTCACGTCCCATGCTACATTCAAGATACGATCAGCAGTAGCAAAACATTTGTCAAGGCAGCCACACACACCTGCATACCCCCACTCCTGCACCCCCCCACACTCCTCACTGCCGGTTCGTTGCCTGTACTTCATTAGCCAACTACCAGTGTCGGCCTGCCTGCATTCTGATTGACTGGTTGAGACCACACCACTCCAGCCCTGCACCACTCACGCACCTCGCAGAGTCAACGTCGGGGTCGGCCAGCAGTTTCCTCCTCAGAATATCTTGTGCTCTTGGCTGTGAACATCTATTGATATACCTCGTGTATCAAGTAGCGGTTCTTAGCTTATGCTAATATTTCCAGCACCATTTATATTACTTGTATTATATTTTGTACTATTGTTACGTAAACCATCTCTTATTCATTTTTATGTATGTCACAGTTTTTTCACTTGTTATATTTGCACTTTGCCAAGCCAAGGAATTGTCTTTATTTAAATTTGTTTTCCAGAGTAATTAAAATTTCATTGTTTATACTTTGTGTTTTGTGTGTCTTCCCCTGCCTTACCACAGACTATCAGGCAAGCAGTCTCTTTTTTTTCTCTTTGTATGTGACCAGGCATTGACATCTGCCAATGGAAGACTGCCGAACACCATACTCCATCACTTTACCGTCACATAAAACCTAGTTCCAAAATGCTAACCCTAATCTGAAACTCTCCATTGATAGACATAATAGAACCCACAAGCACCATAACATAAATAAATATCTCTTTGATATAAATTTTTTATATAAATTGACAGTCAGGATAGTATAATTGCCAATTAGGCTAATATAAATAAAAAATAAATAAATAAATGTTTATTTTAATAAGGTACATACATACAAGAGATTTTACAAAGATTTAGGATTTATAGATAGAGCTCGTACATACAATGCCTAAAGCCACTATTATGCAAAGCGTTTCGGGCAAGAAAAACATTAATGACTAAAGCTTAATACTAATTGAGTATAAAGAATAAAATGTGTTGAGAACAAACAAAAATAGAGATAAAAAAGGGGGGGGAAACATGGGGGAAAAAGTAGCACAAATACAATTAGGTCGACAAACAGCGTTGTTTAAAAAAAAAAAAAATGGATTGAAAATAGAGGGGCAAGGTAGGTTACAGGGAATTTATTTGGTAGTGCTTTGTTTTTATCTTAAACTGGTTGAGAGAGGTACAGTCTTTAACATGGTTGGGAAGGTCATTCCACATTCTGGGTCCCTTGATTTGTAGAGCATTTCTAGTTTGATTAAGTCGTACTCTTGGAATATCAAAACTGTATTTATTTCTGATGTGGTGCTCATGGGTTCTGTTACAATCTTCAATGAAGCTTTTGAGGTCAGGATTGGCATTACAGTTCAGCGTTTTATATATGTATAATACACAAGAGAGAATGTGCTGTGACTTAATATCTAACATATTCAGATATTTGAGTAGGGGTACCGAGTGATGTCTGGGGCCAGAGTTGGATATTGTCCTAATAGCAGCTTTGTGTTGAGGAATTAGAGAACGTAAATGATTTTGGGTAGTAGAACCCCAAGCACAAATACCATAGTTGAGATATGGATAGATGAGGGAGTAATAGAGAGTCACCAGGGCAGGGTGTGGTACATAATATCTGATCTTAGAAAGAATGCCAAGAGTTTTTGAAACTTTTTTTGATATATTTGGAATGTGTCCCTCCAATAGACACCAACAGGGTTATTGATCGATGGAACTGCTGACCCACCAAACCCATAACTGCCAAAACTGTGCTGAATTTCAAAATATAGCTGGAAAAAATCATGTAGGCAAAGTGGGATGGGGGAGGGAACCTTCAACAAGCCGACGACTTCCTGTTCTCATCGAGGCCAATCGAGTTAGTGGCCTTCAGGTAAATCGGGTAAAATATTTTTCAGACAATTACAGCATAACTGATAAAGTTAGGCTAGAGTAATAAATTTCTGGTAAATTTAGAGTGATAAATTTCTAAAGTGATATAAATTTAAATTTCATATTAACTTGACTGACAGCTATAAATGCCAATCAGCCTTCAATATACTCTTCGGTGAAATATTTATAATCAAGAGTAGAACTCATAAATAGGCCTAAACAAAAATTAAAAAATGAACATCAGTTTGCATATGAATCTGATGAGAAAATTTCTTTATTAATATACATTTCCTTACCAATCAAATGGTCTCACCTTAAGTACGTCTCAGATTGTCTTCTTCACCAACTCCAATGCTAAATAATATTACAACAAAAATGTCCATAACTTAGCTACAGAATATATTACATTTTAAATAAATTTCCACAGAAAGCAAAAAAAGGAAGCACATTATTTAAATAAATATGAAGAAAAACATTTAAAGCTTTGTTTTATCATTGCTATATTAAAAAGAGATATTTCTATACTTATAAGCAATTTTGAGTTTTCCTAGTGACAGCTTCTCTATGTCTTGCTTGGTCATCTAACTTTCATAAAAGAACAATATAATAAAATATCTTCATATCTTTACCTTTCATTGTGAAGTGTATTTCTCAAACAAAATATAATTACCTCTGAAGAACATCCAACTGACATTGTGATAGCACACTGTTAGATTAAAGGTAAGTTAATATACCATTATGTGCCTCATTATCCTTCAACATTCTCTTAATTATCTTCCACACTCAAAGTGTTTAGCCTATTATCTGCATGTATCATCTTGTGCCTCTTCATACTTCCAAGATGACTAAATCTCTTCCCACACTCTGGACACTCGTGAGGCTTGTCACCTGAATGCACTAACATGTGAGTCTTCATACTTCCACGCTGACTGAATCTCTTCCCACACTCTGGACATTCGTGAGGTTTGTCACCTGAATGCACTAACATGTGAGTATTCATATTTCCACGCTGACTGAATCTCTTCCCACACTCTGGACATTCGTGAGGCTTGTCACCTGAATGCACTAACAAATGCTGTATTAATTTTCCACGTTCTCTAAAATTTTTGCCACACTCCGCACATTGAAAAGGTCTCTCATCCGCATGCACCATCCTGTGAGTCTTCATATGTCCACGCTGACTGAATCTCTTCCCACACTCTGGACACTCATGAAGTTTATCACCTGAATGCACTAACATGTGCTTTATTATATTTCCACGTTCTCTAAATTTTTGCCACACTCCGCACATTGAAAAGGTCTCTCATCCGCATGCACCATCCTGTGCCTCTTCATACTGCAAAGATGACTGAATCTCTTCCCACACTCTGGACACTCATGAGGTTTATTACCTGAATGCACTAACATGTGAGTCTTCACATATCCTGGACTGGTGAATACCTTCGGACACTGTGGACACTGGTGAGTCTTCATCTTCTTTATGACAGGTGCAGTTTGTGTGAAGGTTTTCCCGTAATGCTCGTGCTGGACGTCTCCGGCTGTGACGCTGCTAAAATGGCGGAGGTTGTTTACCCTCTCATCACCTGAGCGTTCCAATGTTTTGGTCTGGTTCCACATACCATTTTTCCAACATCTTATTTTTGTTTATAACTGGTCATTTACAATTAACGCTTGTATTTATCTTCGTGTTTTTCAATCAAAGAATGTACTTTAGAATTGTTTCTTTAAACATAAGGCGACACGATTATACTTTTTGAAGGAAACAGCTCTCCCACAGGGATACAAGATACTCCTTACATTCACAACACTAATTTTTTACCATTTCGGACACCAGTTTTGGACATTTCGCTTATGTGTACGTGTTCAATATTAAATCGACTATATAATGCTATTAATAATTAAATTATTATAAATTAAATAATTAAATTATTTATTACAAATAAATACTTAAAAAATGTATTATGTATGTTGTATTAAAAATTAAAAATGCGGATGTACACTATTTCACTCAGAGATATTTGCATATTACGAATTATAATCTGAAAATATATACATATAACAATGTATAACCATGAATGAAAAATCAAACAGGAAATTACTTAAGCACTTACGTGATAATCAACACGTCATAATATACTTTGGCTGATATGTTCATCAACATAAGAACATAAGAACAAAGGCAACTGCAGAAGGCCTATTGGCCCATACGAGGCAGCTCCTATTTATAACCACCCAATCCCACTCATATACATGTCCAACCCATGCTTGAAACAATCGAGGGACCCCACCTCCACAATGTTACGCGGCAATTGGTTCCACAAATCAACAACCCTGTTACTGAACCAGTATTTACCCAAGTCTTTCCTAAATCTAAACTTATCCAATTTATACCCATTGTTTCGTGTTCTGTCTTGTGTTGATACTTTTAATACCCTATTAATATCCCCTTTGTTATGTCCATTCATCCACTTGTAAACTTCTATCATGTCACCCCTAACTCTTCGCCTTTCCAGTGAATGCAACTTAAGCTTTGTTAATCTTTCTTCATATGAAAGATTTCTAATTTGGGGAATTAACTTAGTCATCCTACGATGGACACGTTCAAGTGAATTTATATCCATTCTATAATATGGCGACCAAAACTGAACTGCATAATCTAAATGGGGCCTAACTAGAGCAAGATATAGCTTGAGAACCACACCAGGTGTCTTGTTACCAACGCTGCGATTAATAAATCCGAGTGTCCGATTTGCCTTATTACGAACATTCATGCATTGATCCTTTTGTTTTAAATTCTTACTAATCATAACTCCCAGATTCCTTTCGCAATCTCAACACCATCTAGCTCGTATGTTGTAACTCTATCATCATTACCTAGCCTCAGAACTCTACATTTATCAGCATTAAACTGCATCTGCCAATCCTTTGACCATTTCAAAACCCTATCTAGATCAACTTGAAGTGATAGTGAGTCCTCCTCCGAATTAATTTCCCTACCGATTTTCGTATCATCGACAAATTTGCAAATGTTGCTACTCAAACCTGAATCTAAATCATTTATATATATTATAAACAACAGAGGTCCCAGCACAGAGCCTTGAGGCACTCCACTTACAACATTTTCCCACTCTGACTTCAATCATTGTCAGAACAACTGCACTTCCAGCTGCACCCGTGGGCGATGGCTTGGACTTTGAGTGGGGAGTCCGTATAAACAATTGGGCCTCTACCCTTCAGACCGAACTATTTGCCTTGATCCTTGCACTGAAATGTGTACAAGTCTCCAAACTTGATACATTAATTGTAAGTGACTCCTTATCATCCTTAAATGCTCTCAACTCTTTAAGACATAACTGTAACATGCTCGTGTCCGAAGCTAGACACAAATACAACAAAATTATTAAGGATGGTAACAGAGTCCATTTCATGTGGTCTCCATCTCATGTTGGCCTCCGAATGCATGATAGAACTGATAAGTTAGCCAAAGAATCTGCCTTTAAAGGAGCCGTTGAGTGTAACCTTGGATTGTCAATGAGCAATCTGAGAGCAGCAGTACACCGAGAACTTCAACAAGATCTTGTAGATCTGAGGCAAAGTAAAATTGACACCAGTAATTCCATCTATCATCATACTATCATGCAAGAGGAGCCACACATCTATGGATCATCCAATAAAATCAGCAGACTTCTAGATGTTACTGCTGCTCGGCTTAGACTCGGTTACAAGTATCTCTGGGAATTCTCATTATCTGCCGATGTAGACCTGACAAAATGTAAACTGTGTCAACAAAATTATTCGCACACCCTCCGTCACTATGTGATGGAGTGCGAAAAGATACGTGAATTTAGAGACAATTCTATAACCAATGTTCCAGCGATGTGTAAATATTTCATTCAAAATGATCTGCTACCAGAAATTTTAGCCAAATATCCCCAGTTTGCTAACTGTAGGTAGTAACTGAGTGATTGTAACCTATCCACCGCTGTCCACTGGATGGGAGGCGGTGTGCAGGACAAACATATAAATTTTGACACTAGCTCTCCACATATGTCAGTTGCTTAATTTAGAACCTGTACTTGAGGTCGATCTCGAACCCATTTTTGATGTGACGACTCATATTGAATTTTGTAACTAGCTCATCAAGATTGTAACTTGCTTAGCTAAATGAATTGTGGGGTTCAGTCCCTGAGCCCATTATGTGCCTCTGTAACCCTTTCCACTACCGCCCACAAGATGGGTATGGGGTGCATAATAAATGAACTAAACTAAACTGACTTCACTCCATTTATACTAACTCTGTTTAATTTGGTATAGCCATGCCCTAATCCAACTTAATATAGCACCCCCAAAAGGAGTGAGGAATTAATACAAAGATTCATGACAGCAATAGAATTAGTTAGGAGCAAGGGAGGAATCCCGATCATATGTGGCATTCTTCCAAGAAAGGGAGTGGGAAATGAATGGATGTCGAGGGCACTTAGTGTCAATTGCCGGCTGGAAAGATATTGCAAATCTATTGCAATATCTTTCATAGACTACTGGGAACACTTCTATGGAAGAAATGAAATGCACGCTCGGGATGGGGTGCATCTATCAAGGGCTGGGGTTGTTGCTGTTGCGAACTCGTTGGAACCAGTGGTTAGAGGTGTTTGTTTGGGTTTAAACTGTTAGTAGATAGTGGTATGGGAATTGATTTTGAGGAAGGAGATAATAAAGTTATGTGTTTGGGGGAGAAAGGAATTGGCAAAATGATCAGGGAAATTGAAGCACCTCAAAATAGCATTTCACTTAGGGTATATTACACTAACATTAGAAGTCTAAGAAATAAAATAAACGAATTAAATGATCTTGTCTGCACAGAAAAAATAGATATTATCACAAACCTCTCACTGTGACAGCACCTGACTGAGTGTGCAGAACTTTAGCAAAACTTTTGATACAGTGTCAGATGAAAGACTGATTAAAAATATGGTATTAGAGGTGCTATCTTCAGTTGGATTATTGCACGGCTATACCAAAGGAAACAGAGAGTTAGTATAAATGGGGTCAAGTCAGAGTGGGAAAATGTTGTAAGTAGAGTGCCTCAAGGCTCCGTCCTGGGCCCCTCTGTTGTTTGTAATATATGTAAATGATTTAGCTTCAGGGTTGAGTTGCAACGTTTGGAAATTTACCGATTATACAGAAATCCGTAAAGAAATAAACACGGAAGAAAATCCTCATCACTTCAAGTAGATCTAAATAGGGTTTTGAAATGGTGAAAAGATTTGAAGATGCAGTTTAATGCTGATAAATGTAAAGTTTTGAGGCTAGGTAATAATGATAGGGTTACAAGATACGAGCTAGTTGGTGTTGAGATTGCGAAAGGGATCTGGGAGTTATGATTAGTAAGAATTTAAAACGAAAAGATCAATGCATGAATGTTCGTAATAAGAAATAGGATACTGGGATTTATCAATCGAAGCGTTAGTAACAAGACACCTGGTGTTGTTCTTCAGCTATATCTTGTTATGGTTAGGCCCCATTTAGATTATGCAGTTCAGCTTTTGTCGCCGTACTATAGAATGGATATAAATTCACTTGAACGTGTCTAACGTAGGATGACAAAGTTAATCCCCCTAATTAGAAATCTTTATGAGTGGGATTTGGTGGTTATAAATAGTAGCTGCCTCGTATGGGCCAATAGGCCTTCTGCAGTTACCTTTATTCTTAGGTAACTGCAGAAGGCCCATACGAGGCAGCTCCTACTCTTCATTGTATGCTATTGTTCTATAAGTTAAGAGCTGCCTCGTATGGGCCAAGAATAAAGGTAACTGCAGAAGGCCTATTGGCCCATACGAGGCAGCTGCTATCTATAACCACCGAATCCCACTCATATACATGTCCAACCCACGTTTGAAACAGATAACCTTTATTCTTATCTTCATTAATTAAAGCCTCAGGGCTTTACACGTGAAACTGGAGCAACTGTGACATCCGTAAATGCTTTCCCATTATGACTAGTCATAAATGGTCAGAACAAAAACAAATTTGATAAAAATTAAAATGTATTTGTATATTTTCACATGAAGGTAACATGTACATTAAAATATTTACTGGCCTGGGGGTAAAACAGTTCAGGTTTTCCTAGGAACTAAACCTAAAGAATATAAAAAACTGTCTTGGTCCATGTGATGAAGACTTGGCTGAGTGAAGGCCTGAGGCTGGCTTCCAGCAGCAGCTTGTGGTGTGGTAGCCGCGACACTCTTGACTTGCTGGACGCCTCTGGACTCCATACTTCTCTTCATCCTGATGTCGGCCATTGTCTGTTCTATCAGGAAGGCCTCAACCATAGAACTTTTAACAAGCTTATATGGTTTCTTTTTAGAATGCCTTTTGCGAGCAATCTTCTCAGGAAGATTGTTTGCTGATGCATTTTCATGGGAGAAATTCCTCCCTTCCGCCTTCTTGGCTGAAGCCTTGAGGTTGGCTTCATCAGAGCACTTGTTGACTTTAAAATGCATTAAGCGACCAGTAATTTTAACCTGTGTGAGGGCGCCTGAAGTAACACCTCGCCTCAAAGCCAGCTTCAGATGGATGTCAGCGTCCTTCTCGTTAACCGAGAAATTACAGACGACGAACTTCAGAATATCCTGATGGGAGGAGTTGTTGTTGTTGTTTAAGATTCGCTACTCGGAACAATGAGTTCCAGTAGCACAGGCTATGGTGAGCCCGTAAGTGGAGGCTCTTTGGAGCCATTATCTGTACCAGTAGCTGATACTAGAGATCTGGCGATGGATGGGGGTCTTCATGATGGCTTTCAGCCTGGAGGGCTGACTATACCAGTTATGGAGCTGGTGGGATTAGTGTGGACCTCTAGGTTTTCCGTTTTTTCTTTGCCTGCGACTTTGGCTGAGTAGTGCTGTCGTTGGAGTTTGGTGACGTGGCCTCCATGAGGAAGTCTTGAACCGTGTATGTGTCGTATTTGTGATGCGGCGCTGGAGCTCCTACTATGGTTTCCTCGTCTGAGGAGTCCGTAACCTCCGTAGTGGGTGTTTTTGTCTTTCGCCTCGCAGCCTTAGGTAGTCTTAGGTGTCGTTGATTGGTGGTTGTAGCTATTTCCGGAGCGCTGGTGGTGCTGTTATCGTTTGTAGACAGCACGTCTGCTAGCGCGGCTGCTGAGACTGTGATGGTAGAAGTGTTGGGAGCTGGAGAAGGAATTACCTCTGTTTGTATCGCCCGGGTCATGGGCGGTTCTGGAGTCGGTGTTGAAGTTGACCGCACGGTCGTCCTGGTGATAGTCTCCGGAGTGGTAGAGGAGGCAGTGAGATTTACGCTAGTGGCTATGATGGGGGCCAGGCCATTGTCTATGTATAATGCGTTCAGTTCACTAACAAAGCGCTGGTTGTCAGGTCCTGCAAGCCTTTCCGCTAGTATAAGAAGACCAGGGATAATGCCTGCACGTGATGCAGGGAGCTGTGAAGGAGCCTGTGGGACCTTGGGTCCCCAATGAGAAGGCTGTGTCGCCTGCTGGGAGGAGCCACATGTTGGTAAGACTGGAAAGTCTTCTGGTCGATTAGTGAGAGCTAAGGTGGTGGGTTGAACGCTTGGGGCTCTGGTCGAGGAGGTAGAAGGGTGGTTTCTCTTGGCTTCAACCTGGTCCTTGATGCTTTCCTGTCTGCGGGGGCAGCGGTAGGAAATTGTGGGTGATTGCCATCACAGAGCAAGCAGCGATGGACTGTTGCCTTGCATATGGAGTAGTGATGGTCCAGTGTACACAGGCTGCACCTCTGGACAGGGTGCTGACACTTGTTGGTCGGGTGGGAGAGCTCGTAGCACTTAAAGCACTGCTGGATCTCATGGTATCGTTCCTTTTTATTTGGTGGGGTAGTATTTTTAGGCCGAAGCAGTAGAATCCTTGTGTGGCAGCCTGGGTGGCCGCAGCTATGGTGGTGAACGTAATCTTCATTGATGTTTTGTCGGTGTTGCAGAACTCCAGGTTGAATACCGACAGGTTTGCATTTTCGACCTCGATATTGACCATGATATGATGTTGAGGTCGCTCAGCGATCCACTGGCTGGTCCTGCTGGTAAAAAACAGTTCTTCCGACAGGAACTGACGTGGGAAGTGAGGATGTAGGTGGTGCTCTTTGCGAAGAATGACATCGTTAGTGAGGAGTTTTTCTAGCTCCTCTTCACATGAAAAGAAGAGCACGATATCTTCACCTTCCTGACTAATGTCAGCGGGTTCGAGGCCAGTAGTACGTCCTTCAGGATCTTTAAAGTATTGACGAAGAGCTGACAGAAGGCCTATTGGCCTTAGTCGGAGGCAGTCCTATTATAACCATCGAATGAGAAGGAGATAGGAATACAGAAGAGGAAGCAAGGGAGTCGTAGGAGAAGAGAGAAGAAAAGGAAAAGAGGAAAGAAAGAAAATAGAAGGGGGAGGCTTATGTTAAGTCACGTATGGGCCTGCCTCGTATGGGCCAATAGCCTTCTGCAGCTCTTATTATTATTACTATCCCCTCTACTACACCTTACTTTGCTCCTTTTGCTATTTATTGCCTGTCTCTACTTCCTCATCACGTCCATTTGGTCACCATTTGGTCCGGGAGACATCTCCCGTCACGCAGGGTGCAGTTGCGCCTCCACAGATCATCCAGTTGCGCCTCCAGTATCATCTTTGATACTGGTAATGGCTTAAAAGGGCCACCACTTACGGGCTATTCATGCCCGTGCAACCTCTTGGGTGGTTATCTTCATCAATCAATCATTCCTCATCACAATCGACTTGAGAATGGTCCAGGACGGACCGAAACGTCGTCGTCCCTTCACCTTTTAGTGTGTGGTCTGATCAACTTACTTTAGCCACGTTATTGTGACTCATCGCCTGCAATTAGATTCGATTCTTCCCATGGAGGAGGCTGTCGAAAGTGTTGATATGGTTTATTATCCCCTTTGTTTTAATGGTCCATTTTCTCTAAAATCTTGACCACATTATCCATCCATGAGCTTGTTCTATACTGTAGGTTTTTCTGAAAGGAGTCTTTGATTGACAGTCTGGCAGTTATTCCAGTAAGTTTCCTATTATGGTGGCTATCCTTTGTTTCATCCTGTTTTCTAATGCTGGTAAATTTGTTCCATTCTGAGGTTCTCTCTACGCGTCCATATTGGTGCTCCCAGCATTGTTCTCAGAGCATCATTTTGAGACACTTCCAGTTTCTCCCATTGGTTATCACTGAGGGATATAAGAGCAGGAGCAGCATAGTCGATGAGTGACCTAACTGCTTGAACGTAGTACATTTTGAGTACTGGTAGAAGACCGAAGAAATGGAAAAAGATTTAGTAAATGCAATACATAGAGCAGCAAATCACGCCATCCCCAAGAGGAAAACAATTACCCAACAACACAAGGACCATTGGTATTACTGTGATAGGATCAAAGAGCTACATAACAGACTAAATCGTGCACGAAAGAATTTCAGAAGAGATAGAACCGAAGCTAATCTAGACTTCTTAGAGCTGTCCGAGACATGTGCACGAAGAAACAGCAAAAATCAGAGAGAAAAAATGGCTCGAGTGGTGTGCCAAGCTAAATCAGCATATATCCTGGGCGACATCTGGAGGCCAAAGGAAAATCGCCTCCTGCTCCGCCGATGAGAAAGTAGAGACAGGCAATAAATAGGCAAGAGAGAGCTGAGGAGCAAAGTAAGGTGTAGTAGAGGGGATAGTAATAACAATAAGAGCTGCAGAGGGCCTATTGGCCCATACGAGGCAGCTCCTTTTATAACCACCGAATGAGAAGGAGATAGGAATAAGAAGAGGATAGCAAGGGAGCGTAGGAGAAGACAATGAACAGAAAAAGGGAGAAGAGAGAAAGAAAAGGAAAGAGAAAGAAAGATAAATGGCTTATGTTAGGTCACGTTTGTTAGAAAGATTAGAGCATTTGAGTATATACTGTGAAAGGGAAGAGTCCACAGCAACAAAGCCAGGACTCAAGTCATGTTGGGTACATTGTGTATAAGAGCCGATTCTACAAGACGGCGTCTGTGAAGAGTAGAGGCAGGAAAGATTATTTTGGAGGAAGACCAATCAATGGGATGATTAGAATCCCTCATGGCAGAAGAGAGCATTGTTAGTGTCTGCAGACTTAACACTTCTCTTGTTTCTTTAAGTCTGTCATTCAGTGTACGGCCAGTTTCGCCAAAGTATTGGAGAGGACAAGATGAACAGGAAATAGAGTAGACACCAGCAGCATTAGAAGCAGGAGGAGCAGTGTGAACTAGATTGCTACGAAGTGTGTTAGTTTGTCGAAAGGCGAGTTAATGTCAAGAGGACGAAAGGTATTGGTAAAAGTTTTGAGTTCAGATATGAAGGGAAGGCATAGTACAGTGCTACTAGTGTTGGAAGCAGGTTTAGGATGAAAGAAATTTCGTTTAGCTTGAGAGTAGGCAGAGTTGATGAAATGCAAAGGATAACCAAGGCGAGAGAATGATTTGTAGATAAAGGAAATTTCAGAATCAAGAAACTGAGGGTCGCTGATGCGTAGAGCGCGGAGGAAGAGAGAGAGAGACGGGAATTTTCTTAACAGAAGGAGGATGGTAGGAAAAGAAGTGAATGTACATGCCACTGTGCATGGGTTTACGGTAGACAGAGAAAGAGAACCCAGACACAGAGCTGTGAACATGAACATCAAGAAAAGGAAGGAGGGAATTAGATTCCCACTCAACTTTGAAATGGATAGAAGGAGCCAGATTGTTAAGAGGGCGAGGAAAGGCTGGAAAAGATTAAGGTCATGAGGCCATAAAGCAAAAATGTCATCAACATAGCGAAGCCAGAGAGAGGGACGAGTATCAATAGAAGGAAGAAGAAACAGTTTCGAAGTATTCCATGTAGAAATTAGCAAGAACAGGGGAGAGAGGGGAACCCATAGCGACACCGAAAGTTTGAGTGTAATATTTACCGTTAAAAGAGAAAGAGTTAGATTCAACACAGAGTCTAATGAGATCGAGGAAAACGTCAGTGGGAAGTGGAGAGGAAGGAGGCCCTCTGACGCCTTCCGTCTAAGGAAAGAGAGAACGTCATCGAGCGGAACATTAGTGAACAGAGAGTCGACATCAAGACTAAGCATCTTACAAGAGGGTTGCAGGCGCAGTCTTTCTATGAAGTCCTGAGAGTGACGAAGGTGGGCAGGGGAAAAAAGTGCCAAGGTAAGGGTCAGGGTTTTAGCGAGCCAGGAGGCAAGAGAATAGCTGACAGAGCCCCGTGAAGAAATGATAGGACGAAGAGGAACACCAGGTTTATGAGTCTTAGGAAGACCATAGAAATAAGGAAGAGAAGGGCAGATGACACGGAAACGTTTAATGAGATCAAAGTCAGGAGGGCAAAGACTAGAGAGCTGTCTTAGTTTGCGGTTAAAGGAAGTTTTGAGGCGATCCAAAGGGGGTAGAGTCAGAGGAGCATAAGTGCGAGAGTCAGAGAGCAAGACATCTGCTTTCGGAGGTAGTCCTCACGGTCAAGGACAACCACCGAAATGCCTTGTCAGGAAGGAAGGATAGAATAGAGTTGTTAGATTTTAGGGAGGCAAGGGCAAGCGGAAGCGACGAGGAAGGTGGTGATTTTTAGAAAACAAGCTGTCAAGAACGGGGATAGAGGCCCTCTAAAGGCAGACAGGTCCGAAAGAGTACTAGAGTTAGAATTGACAAACCTGTCAAGGAACTAATGAGATCAATGCCACAGCGTGGGCCAGGGGAAGTAGCAAAGACAGACCAAGAACAAGAAGTTAATGCTGGTGCTTAGAAAGAGAGTAGGACG
>WNGS01010989.1:0-20812 GCA_020271785.1 Procambarus virginalis
GTTTTCAAAATATCCCAAACATTCCGAATTCGAAGCTTGAGCCATATTTAGGAGCACAAAATTCGTGCTCTCTGCACATATTCGCAGTTTGAAATTACGACTTTTTAAACCGAAAATATGCCAATTACTGAGAGAGCGGTGAGGGTCACAAACATGATTAAAAACGTGGGAAATACGACTATATAGTCCATTATTCGTTCAAATCACATAAATCAATGTGTTTTCATTAGAATTAACTAAACTGTTCCAGATTTTCCGTGTATGTTACAGAAAGAAGATGTACTGCAAAAACAGCTCTAATGCGGCTGAAACGTCGAAAATTGCAATAAAATCAGGGTTTCTCTCCTTGGATACGGATTGTCAGTTTATTGTATTGTTTATTGTTTATTCATTACATATGCGACATATCTGATGTATACGTGTAATTGATTGCAAATTCACATTAAATACATTATTTCAATTAACCATTCGAACCTCGTTAAATTAGCTGAGTAAGATATTGATTAGAAGAGAAACTCTGTTTTTATTGCATATTTCGACGTTTCAGCCGCATTAGAGCTGTTTTAGCTCTAATCAGACAAGTTGCCGTTGCCTCCACTGCATCAGCTCTAATGCGGCTGAAACGTCGAAATATGCACTAAAAACAGGGTTTCTCTCCTAATCAATGTCTTAGTCGCTATTGTAACGAGGTACGATGGTTGATTGAAAATAATGTATTTAATGTGAATTTGCAATTAATTACGCCTATACATCAGATATGTCGCATATGTAATGAATTAATAACAATAAACTGGCAATCCTTAAAAGCGTGGGAAATACGACGAGATAGTACATTATTCGTCCAAATCACACAAATCAATGTGTTTTCATTAGAATTAACTAAAATGTTCCAGATTTTCCGTGTATGTTACAGAAAGAAGATGTACTGCAAAAACAGCTCTAACGCGGCTGAAGGGAAGGGAACTATCAGGGGGAAAGCACCAAGTCATTACGACTATATAGCACTGGGAAGGGGTCAGGATCAGGACTTGGGATGGGACGAAGGGAAGGAATGGTGCCCCAACCACTTGGACGGTCGGGGATTGAACGCCGACCTGCATGACGCGAGACCGTCGTTCTACCGTCCAGCCTAGCGGCTGAAACGTCGAAATATGCAATAAAATCAGGGATTCTCTCCTTGGATACAGATTGACAGTTTATTGTTATTAATTCATCACACATGCGACAAATCAGATGTATACGCGTAATTGATTGCAAATTCACATTAAATACATTATTTCAATCAACCATTCGTACCTCGTTAAATTAGCAAGTAAGATATTGATTAGGAGAGAAACCCTGCTTTTATTGCATATTTCGACGTTTCAGCCGCATTAGAGCTGTTTTAGCTCTAATCAGACAAGTTACCTTTGCCTCGTCCGCATCAGCTCAATTGCGGCTGAAACGTCGAAATATGCAATAAAAACAAGGTTTCTCTCCTAATCAACATCTTACTCGCTAATTTAACGAGGTACGAATGGTTGATTGAAAATAATGTATTTATGTGAATTTGCAATTAATTACGCGAATACATCAGATTTGTCGCATATGTAAAGAATTAATAACAAAAATCTGACAATCCGTATCCAAGGAGAGAAACCCTGATTTTATTTCATATTTCGACGTTTCAGTCGCATTAGAGCTGTTTTTGCAGTACATCTTCTTTCTGAAACATACACGGAAAATCTGGAACATTTTCAGTTAATTCTAATGAAAACACATTAATTTTTGTGATTTGAACGAATAATGGACTATCTCGTCGTTTTTCCCACGTTTTTAAGGATTGCCAATTTATTGTTATTAATTCATTACATATGCGACAAATCTGATGTATACGAGTAATTAATTGCCAATTCACATTAAATACATTATTTTCAATCAACTATTCGTACCTCGTTACAATAGCGACTAAGATATTGATTAGGAGAGAAACCCTGTTTTTATTGCATATTTCAACGTTTCAGCCGGATTTGAGCGGTTTTAGCTCTAATCAGACAAGTTGCCGTTGCCTCCTCCGCATCAGCTCTAATGCGGCTGAAACGTCGAAATATGCAATAAAAACAGGGTTTCTCTCATGATCAATATATTACTCGCTATTTTAACGAGGTACGATTGTTTGATTGAATATATGTAGTGAATTCGTTCACTACATGCGAGAACGGGGGCTTACTCCCGCCGTTTACCCGTTGGAGCTTTATCTGTGCCAGAACATTGCCGGAGACTGGAGGAGGTTAAACGGGTCAACGGCGGGAGTAAGCCCCAACTCTCGCATGTAGTGAACGAATTCACTACATATACGATATATATGATGCAAACTCGTATTTAATTGCAAATGCACATTAAATACATTATTTTCAATCAACCATTTGTATCTCGGTAAAGTAAAGAGTAGGACATTGATTAGGCGTGAAACCTTGTTTTTATTGCATATTTCGACGTTTCAGCCGCATTAGAGCTGTTTTAGCTCTAATCAGACTCCGCATCAGCTCTAATGCGGCTGAAACGTCGAAATATGCAATAAAAACAGGGTTTCTCTCCTAATCAATATCTTACTCGCTATTGTAACGAGGTACGAAAGGTTGATTTAAATAATGTATTTAATGTGAATTTGCAATTAATTACGCGAATACATCAGATTTGTTGCATATGTAATGAATTAATAACAATAAACTGACAATCCGTATCCAATGAGAGACACCCTGATTTTATTGCATATTTCGACGTTTCAGCCGCATTAGAGCTGTTTTTGCAGCTTTCTGTAACATAAGTAATCTTCTTTCTGTAACATACACGGAAAATATGGAATATTTTAGTTAATTCTATTGAAAACACATTGATTTGTGTGATTTGAACGAATAATGGACTATCTCGTCGTATTTCCCACGTTTTTAAGGATTGCCAATTTATTGTTATTAATTCATTACATATGCGACAAATCTATCTCGTCGTTTTTCCCACGTTTTTAAGGATTGTCCGTTTATTGTTATTAAGTCATTACATATGCGACATATCTGATGTATACGCGTAATTAATTGCAAATTCACATTATATACATTATTTTCAATCAACCATTCGTACCTCGTTACAATAGCGACTAAGATATTGATTAGGAGAGAAACCCTGTTTTTATTGCATATTTCGACGTTTCAGCCGCATTAGAGCTGATGCGGAGGAGGCAACGGCAACTTGTCTGATTAGAGCTAAAATAGCTCTAATGCGGCTGAAACGTCGAAATATGCAGTAAAAACAAGGTTTCTCTAATAATCCATGTCCTACTCGCTACTCTACCGAGATACAAATGGTTGATTGAAAATAATGTATTTAATGTGAATTTGCAATTAATTACGCGTATACATCAGATATGTCGCATATGTAATGAATTAATAACAATAAACTGGCAATCCTTAAAAACGTGGGAAATACGAGGAGATAGTCCATTATTCGTCCAAATCACACAAATCAATGTGTTTTCATTAGAATTAACTAAAATGTTCCAGATTTTCCGTGTATGATACAGAAAGAAGATTTACTGCAAAAACAGCTCTAAAGCGGCTGAAACGTCGAAATATGCAATAAAATCAGGGTTTCTCTCCTTGGATACGGATTATCAGTTTATTGTTATTAATTCACTACATATGCGACAAATCTGATGTATACCCGTAATTAATTGCAAATTCACATTAAATACAATTTTTTCAATCAACCATTCGTAACTCGTTAAATTAGTGAGTAAGATATTGATTAGGAGAGAAACCCTGTTTTTATTGCATATTTCGACGTTTCAGCCGGATTAGAGCCGTTTAAGCTCTAATCAGACAAGTTGCCGTTGCCTTCTCCGCATCAGCTCTAATGCGGCTGAAACGTTGAAATATGCAATAAAAACAGGGTTTCTCTCCTAATCAATATCTTACTCGCTATTGTAACGAGGTACGAATGGTTGATTTAAATAATGTATTTAATGTGAATTTGCAATTAATTACGCGTATACATAAGATTTGTCGCATATGTAATGAATTAATAACAATAAACTGACAATTCGTATCCAAGGAGAGAAATCATGATTTAATTGCATATTTCGACGTTTCACCCTCATTAGAGATGTTTTTGCAGTACATCATCTTTCTGTAACATACACAGAAAATCTGGAACATTTTAGTTAATTCTAATGAAAACACATTGATTTGTGTGATTTGAAGGAATAATAGACTCTCTTGTCGTATTTTCCACGTTTTTAAGGATTGCCAGTTTATTGTTATTAATTCATTACATATGCGACAAATCTGATGTATACGCGTAATTATTTGCAAATTCACATTAAATACATTATTTTCAATCAACCATTCGTACCTCGTTACAATAGCGACTAAGATATTGATTAAGAGAGAAACCCTGCTTTCTATTGCATATTTCGATGTTTCAGCCGCATTAGAGCTGATGCGGAGGAGGCAACGGCACCTTGTCTGATTAAAGCTAAAACAGCTCTAATGCGGCTGAAACGTCGAAATATGCAATAAAAACAAGGTTTCTCTCCTAATCAATATCTTACTCGCTAATTTAACGAGGTACGAATGGTTGATTGAAAATTATGTATTTAATGTGAATTTGCAATTAATTACGCGTATTTCTCAGGAAAGAAACCCTGATTTTATTGCAAATTTCGACGTTTCAGCCGCATTTGAGCCATATTTGGGAGCCAAATTCTGGCTCTCTGCACGTATTCGCAGTTTGAAATTACGACTTTTTATACCGAAAGTATGCAAATTACTGAGAGCGGCGATGGGTCACATTTTGCCCAAACCCCCCTGCAGTTTTATAATATATCACAAACATCCCAAATTCGACCCTTTAATCATATTTCGGAGCCAAATTCTGGCCCTCTGCACGTATTCGCAGTGTGAAATTACGAATTTTATACCGAAAATGTACCAATTACTGAGAGCAGCGATGGGTCACATTTTGCCCATACCCCCCTGAAGTTTTCAAAATATCCGAAACATCCCAAATTTGACCCTTGAGCCATATTTTGGAGTCAAATTCTGGCTCTCTGCACGTATTCGCAGTTTGAAATTTCGACTTTTTATACCAAAAATATGCCAATTACTGAGAGCAGCGATGGATCGAATTTTGCCCAAACCCACCCTGCAGTTTTCAAAATATCCCAAACATCCTAAATTTGAAGCTTGAGCCATATTTGGGAGCCAAATTATGGCTCTCTGCACATATTCTCATTTTGAAATTACGACTTTTTATACCGAAAATATGCCAATTACTGAGAGCGGTGATGGGTCACATTTTGCCCAAACCCCCCTGCAGTTTTAAAATATATCACAAACATCCAAAATTCGACCATTGAGCCATATTTTTTAGCCAAATTCTGGCTCTCTGTACGTATTCGCAGTTTTAAATTAAGATTTTTATACCGAAAATATGCCAATTACTGAAAGCGGCGATGATTCACATTTAGCCCAAACCCTCCCTGCAGTTTTTAAAATATCCCAAACATCCCAAATGGAACGCTGGAGCCATATTTTGGAGCAAAATTCTGGCTCTCTGCACGTATTTGCAGTTTTAAATTAAAATTTTTATACCGAAAATATGCCAATTACTGAAAGCGGCGATGGATCACATTTAGCCCAAACCCTCCCTGCAGTTTTCAAAATATCCCAAACATCCCAAATGGGACACTTGAGCCATATTTTGGAGCCAAATTCTGGCTCTCTGCACGTATTCGCAGTTTGAAATTACGACTTTTTATACCGAAAATATGCCAATTACTGAGAGCGGCGATGGGTCACATTTTGCCCAAACCCCCACTGCAGTTTTCAAAATATCTAAAACATCCCAAATTCGACGATTGAGCCATATTTTGGAGCCAAATTCTGGCTCTCTGCACGTATTCGCAGTTTGAATTTACGAATTTTTATACCGAAAATATGCCAATTACTGAGAGCGGCGATGGGTCACATTTTGCCCAAACCCACCCTGCAGTTTTCAAAATATCCAAAACATCCCAAATTCGAAGCTTGAGCCATATTTGGGAGCCAAATTCTGGCTCTCTGCACATATTGGCAGTTTGAAATTTCTAATTTTTATAACTAAAATATACCAATTACTGAGAGCGGTGATGGGTCACATTTTGCCCCCCCCCCCCCCTGTAGTTTTAAAATATATCACAAACATCTGTCGCGGTTGTGGTGGTAGTAGTTGTTTGGTGGTGCTATCGCTGACAGACCACCCAACCCACAACTCGACAAATGCTTTTATTTCACTAGGAGATCACACTAGGCACTTCTGGCTCTTGGAGAGGGGCTCAACGTCACACGTTTAGGGGATGCGGCTCCAACACGCAGCCTCTTTGTCACGTGCACACATCCACTCGAGCCGCTGTGACTCCCCACTCTCTCCTTATGGGATATGATATCCTCAATCCCCTTTGACTCACTAGATTTCCGTCTTACCCTGTCAACAGCAGTGGTTCCTGATTCTCTCTCTCACTCTCGTTCTGTATTATTTCCTGGGAAGCCTCACATGGACAAGTGCAAACACAAGCAAATTTGAATACATTTACTGGACGAAGCACATACGCAATACACACACATATAATAATAATAATAATTGAATCTTATACTCTACACTATTACATTCAGGTTGCACTCCAACACCATCAGAACTCTTATCATCAACTTGTTAGGTGGTATCCTATCTCTTGGTATTACCTAATATTATCAACCTCCTCAAGTAGATTAAGTCGTACAATATAATGTTACACTACCAGCAAGAGAATGTACACATATATATACGTATAAACATGTACAAGGCAAATCAGCATGTGAATGCAGTAAGATACATATATGTATCAGTATTCATGATCTGTGCCACTCAACAAATCAATCGATCATTCTATCAGTCTTAGAATACATATATATATCTGTAGGTACTCCTGCCTACGTCTGTAACTCAAAACTTCAGTATAAACTCTTTGTGGTACAAAAAATGGTAAACGATCACTCACCTCTCACTGCGTCTCTCACGCTAATGACAAACACTCTATCACCTCCCTACAAGTGATCATTTAGAACTAGCTCACTACCCTGATCTTCAGGTTCTTCCGGGCTTAACCACCAAGATCCTCTGCAGCTCTTCCAGGCTATTACCATGAAGTTTCCTTGAACAATTATGGTGCTTCTCTACTCTCACTATGGTCCTCCACAGCTCTCCTGGCTGCTGCACCATAAAGTCTCCTCGAACAACTGTGGTGCTTCACCACTTCTACAGAAGCACGTGACACTCCTCCTCACTGCTTCTCCTCACAGCTCAAGGTCCTCTCCTCCACTGCCTTGGAGTCTCATCAACTACTCCTTCTATGCTGGCTTGGAAGTCCTCAGCAACTTCTTCCCCAAAGGACAAACCTGCAACCCATTTGCACTCCAATAAAATGTTTCCCCTTTAACACATAAACAAAATTAATCACACAATATCTTTGCCTCCAACCTCTATCTGCCTTCTACATATAGTGAGAGTGGACTCCCCCGTAGGGGCGGGTGCATGCTCCACCTCGCCGGGGCGGTCCTCCACACTCTGTGAGGGTCTTCCGCCGCCAGGCCCTCAGTCGCCCGTCAGCGCCCAGAGGAGACGGACGTCGCTCCGCGCTCCTCCCACTCTACTCTCTTATTTCAGGCTTTCTGCCTTACCAAAACATGTTTAACTTAACAATAAACATTGCTACTGTCGCTGGGCACACGACCAATTACAACTAATCACTATGAACTGGTTTAAACCATGCTTACCACAGATTATTTGGTCGAGGGCGCTCCTCCCTCTGACAGCGAGTGACCAGGGCGTTTCCACAGCCAATGAATGTCTCTGGGTGGCTTAATACTCTTTCCTCGCCGTCCAGGACTTGAGACCGCAACGTCTCCAGCTCGTTTCCACAGCTGGAACGTCTGCACCTTCTCTTCTCTTGGAGATAATATCTCTAGGGGTCTCCTTCTGACGGGAGCACAATGGAGCGCGTCTTCCCCCTACGATGTCTGGCCTCAAGTGAGGTCATCGCCCTCCTGAAGCGAGTCTCACGCCTCCAGCAACTTGTCCACATCTTCTAACCAGTCATTTATCTGTTTTCTTGTTCATTGCCCATAATCTCAAACTGTTATTTAAATCTAACAAACTACCTTGCATCTGTGTTATCACATCCAACTTTCCTGGACCTTCTAGTTAGGTCAGGCTTGCTGAATAACTCTCAAGGGGGAGACTCGTTTCTCCTGCAGGCTGAGATCATAACACATCCCAAATTCGAACCTTGAGAAATATTTGGGAGCCAAATTCTGGCTCTCTGCACGTATTCGCAGTTTTAAACTAAGACTTTTTATACCGAAAATATGCCAATTACTGAAAGCGACGATGGATAACATTTAGCCCAAACCCTCCCTGCAGTTTTCAAAATATCCCAAACATCCCAAATTCGACGCTTGAGACATGTTTTGGAGTCAAATTCTCGCTCTCTGCACGTATTCGCAGTTTGAAATAACGATTTTTTATACCGAAAATATGCCAATTACTGAGAGCAGCGATGGATCACATTTTGCCTAAACCCCCCTGCAGTTTTAAAATATATCACAAACATCCCAAATTCGACCCTTGAGCCATATTTTGGAGCCAAATTCTGGCTCTCAGCACGTATTCGCAGTTTGAAATTACGACATTTTATACCGAAAATATGCCAATTACTGAAAGCAGCGAGGGATTGCATTTTGCCCAAACACTCCCTGCAGTTTTCAAAATATCCCTAACATCCCAAATTCGACGCTTGAGCCATATTTTGGAGCCAAATTCTGGCTCTAAGCACGTATTCGCAGTTTGAAATTACAACTTTTTATACCGAAAATATGTCAATTACTGAGAGCGGCGATGGGTCACATTTTGCCCAAACCCCCACTGCGGTTTTCAAAATATCCCAAACATCCCAAATTCAACGATTGAGCCATATTTTGGAGCCAAATTCTGGCTCTCTGCACGTATTCGCAGTTTGAAATTACGAATTTTTATACCGAAAATATGCCAATTACTAAGAGCAGGGATGGGTCGTTTTTTTCCCAAACCCCCCCTGCAGTTTTAAAATATATCACAAACATCCCAAATTCGACCTTTAAGCCATATTTTGGAGCCAAATTCTGGCTCTCTGCATTTATTCGCAGTTTGAAACTACGACTTTTATACCGAAAATATGCCAATTGCTGAAAGCAGCTTGGGATCGCATTTTGCCCAAACCCTAACTGTAGTTCTCAAAATATTCCAAACAACCCAAGTTCGACGCTTGATCCATATTTTGGGGCCAAATTCTGGCTCTAAGCACGTATTCGCAGTTTGAAATTACAACTTTTTATACCGAAAATATGTCAATTACTGAGAGCGGCGATGGGTCACATTTTGCCCAAACCCCCACTGCGGTTTTCAAAATATCCCAAACATCCCAAATTCAACGATTGAGCCATATTTTGGAGCCAAATTCTGGCTCTCTGCACGTATTCGCAGTTTGAAATTACGAATTTTTATACCGAAAATATGCCAATTAAAGTCACGACACGTATAAATGTATAAACATTCTACGCGCGATTGCCCGCATGTGTTTTCGGCAGTCCGCTCGCGGCTAACTGCGCGTCAACTTCCCACACTCTTGCGGGTGGGTAACAACATTGATTATACATTCATATGCATATGTCCGTATAGAGAATTTTATTGCGGTTCCAATGATACCAAAATCAACGATG
Organism: Procambarus virginalis; assembly: GCA_020271785.1. Taxonomy (NCBI): domain Eukaryota; kingdom Metazoa; phylum Arthropoda; class Malacostraca; order Decapoda; family Cambaridae; genus Procambarus; species Procambarus virginalis. The sequence goes on from WNGS01010989.1 coordinate 9,807, forward strand.
TAGAATAAATGTGGTCATCGCAATCATTAAGAGAGTGGAAACATTTTGTTGCTTTTTGGCGCTCTCGCCAAGTGATCCCAATACATTTCTATTTGGTGTTGATATTCCTTGTGCTTTGGCAGTATTTTATATGTATGTTCTTATAGAGAATTCTATTGCGAACACAGTGATACCAAATTGAAATACGTAGGTCTACAAATAGTGTCAGGAGACTAAAAGAGTATACACTTTTCGCCCATACCGCTTAAGCGCGCGAGACGCCCAAAGCACATAGGGTAAGTTTTTATACGCTTCGCCCAAAGCGCTAATGTGTTACTGAGAGCGGCGATNATATTGATTAGGAAAGAACCCCTGTTTTATTGCATATTTCGACGTTTCAGCCGGATTAGAGCGGTTTTAGCTCTAATCAGAAAAGTTGCCGTTGCCTCCTCAGCATCAGCTCTAATGCGGCTGAAACGTCGAAATATGCAATAAAAAAGGGTTCTCTCATGATCAATATATACGCGCTATTTTAACGAGGTACGATTGGTTGATTGAATATATGTAGTGAATTCGTTCACTACATGCGAGAACGGGGGGATACTCCCGCCGTTTACCTTTGGAGCTTTATCTGTGCCAGAACATGCCGGAGACTGGAGGAGGTCCAACGGGTAAACGGCGGGAGTAAGCCCCAACTCTCGCATGTAGTGAACGAATTCACTACATATACGATATATATGATGCAAACTCGTATTTAATTGCAAATGCACATTAAATACATTATTTTCAATCAACCATTTGTATCTCGGTAAAGTAACGAGTAGGACATTGATTAGGCGTGAAACCTTGTTTTTATTGCATATTTCGACGTTTCAGCCGCATTAGAGCTGTTTTAGCTCTAATCAGACTCCGCATCAGCTCTAATGCGGCTGAAACGTCGAAATATGCAATAAAAACAGGGTTTCTCTCCTAATCAATATCTTACTCGCTATTGTAACGAGGTACGAAAGGTTGATTTAAATAATGTATTTAATGTGAATTTGCAATTAATTACGCGAATACATCAGATTTGTCGCATATGTAATGAATTAATAACAATAAACTGACAATCCGTATCCAATGAGAGAAACCCTGATTTTATTGCATATTTCGACGTTTCAGCCGCATTAGAGCTGTTTTTGCAGCTTTCTGTAACATAATTAATCTTCTTTATGTAACATACACGGAAAATCTGGAACATTTTAGTTAATTCTATTGAAAACACATTGATTTGTGTGATTTGAACGACTATCTCGTCGTATTTCCCACGTTTTTAAGGATTGCCAATTTATTGTTATTAATTCATTACATATGCGACAAATCTATCTCGTCGTTTTCCCACGTTTTTAAGGATTGTCAGTTTACTGTTATTAAGTCATTACATATGCGACAAATCTGTTGTACACGCGTAATTATTTGCAAATTCACATTAAATACATTATTTTCAATCAACCATTCGTAATTCGTTAGAATAGCGTCTAAGATATTGATTAGGAGAGAAACCCTGTTTTTATTGCATATTTCGACGTTTCAGCCGCATTTGAAGCTGATGCGGAGGAGGCAACGGCAACTTGTCTGATTAGAGCTAAAACAACTCTAATGCGGCTGAAACGTCGAAATATGCAATAAAAACAAGGTTTCTCTCCTAATCAATGTCCTACTCGCTACTTTACCGAGATACAAATGATTGATTGAAAATAATGTATTTATTGTGAATTTGCAATTAATTACGCGTATACATCAGATTTGTTGCATATGTAATGAATTAATAACAATAAACTGGCAATCCTTAAAAATGTGGGAAAAACGACGAGATAGTCAATTATTCATTCAAATCACACAAATCAATGTGTTTTCATTAGAATTAACTAAAATGTTCCAGATTTTCCGTGTATGTTACAGAAAGAAGATGTACTGCAAAAACAGCTCTAATGCGGCTGAAACGTCGAAATATGCAATAAAATCAGGGTTTCTCTCCTTGGATACGGATTGTCAGTTTATTGTTATTAATTCATTACATATGCGACAAATCTGATGTATACCCGTAATTAATTGCAAATTCACATTAAATACATTATTTTCAATCAACCATTCGTAACTCGTTAAATTAGCGAGTAAAATATTGATTAGGAGAGAAACCCTGTTTTTATTGCATATTTCGACGTTTCAGTCGGATTAGAGCGGTTTTAGTAATAACATCCAACCCAAGCAGCCAAGCGACCAAGCATGCAACTGTAACCCGCAAGGCAAACGTAGAACTAGCCAGGACTGCTAACTGGGAAAGGAAATGGAGGATCACCACTAACCCAGAAAAGATCCAATTAAGCACTGTCGGATGTATGGCCTTCTCAATCGAAAATGAGGGAGGGATAAGAATCCGGGGCGAACCCATAGCCATCTCAAACTCCAACACAGTGCTCGGATACAACTTCAACAGACTACTCAACTCCTCCCAGTTTGTATCCCAGAAGACAGCAATGGCTCGAGGTTCGCTTGCGAGGCTCTTCCGCTTCAAGCAATCCCCATCCCACATCAAGCTCCACCTGTACAGAATGATTATAAGGCCTAGCCTTGAATACCCTTACGTCCCCCTGAACCTCACCAACAAATCCAACATGCTGAAGATCCAACGGGTACAAAACAAAGCACTCCGCTTTGCGGAGGGCCTGACACTGATGGATAGGGTAAGAACTGACCAAATCCATGAAACGCTCAACATGAAGCCAATGAACATCAGGCTCAGCTTCCTGGCCAGAAGACAGCTGTACCGCATGAAGAATATGTATATCCCAGACTCCGAAGATCCCTACGTAGCAGAAAACACCACCAGCGACTACGAGATCCGCGAACCACCACACAGAACCAGAAAAATCACTCTCCAACAAAAAGTGATCAGACATATCCACGATGAGGCCTTCCCAAGACCTCAAATACTAAGCGGCCTGCCAGACGACCCTGATGAGTGGCCCATCCCGGACCCGATCTACACCAAATGAAGAATAAAGGAAATAAATAAAAAAAAAAATATATATATATATATATATATATATATATATATATATATATATATATATATATATATATATATATATATATATATATATATATATATATATATATATATATATATATATATATATATATATATATATATATATATATATATATATATAAACAAATAAAACTACTACAAAAAATATAAAACCAAAAAACCATTTGTCGTGATATCAGAAGTGTGACTACCCTGATGTTGTTAAGATTAACCTCCCTCAGCCAACTCCATCGGCTCTAGTGCTTTAGGACACCAACAAGTCACAAACACTAGCCCCCCCAGCCAATGTACTGACAACCCAACATAACACATACACAAACAAACGACACATACACATATGTCAACCCATGGTGGACAGGCCACCGAACTTTCAATCCTCCTCTCTCTCTACACTCGCATCCTCTTCCTGAATTTCATCTCCCCATCCCTCTACTTCCCCCCATCCTTTCCAAGCCATTTGGACATCAAAGCGAAAGCTCTAATCAGACAAGTTGCCGTTGCCTCCTCCGTATCAGCTCTAATGCGGCTGAAACCTCGAAATATGCAATAAAAACAGGGTTTCTCCCCTAATCAATATCTTACTCGCTATTGTAACGAGGTACGAATGGTTGATTTAAATAATGTATTTAATGTGAATTTGCAATTAATTACGCGTATACATCAGATTTGTCGCATATGTAATGAATTAATAACAATAAACTGACAATCCGTATCCAAGGAGAGAAACCCTGATTTTATTGCATATTTCGACGTTTCAGCCGCATTAGAGCTGTTTTTGCAGCTTTCTGTAACATACATAATCTTCTTTCTGTATCATACACGGAAAATCTGGAACATTTTAGTTAATTCTAATGAAAACACATTGATTTGTGTGATTTGAACGAATAATGGACTATCTCGTCGTATATCCCACGTTTTTATGGATTGCCAGTTTATTGTTATTAAGTCATTACATATGCGACAAATCTGATGTATACGCGTAATTAATTGCAAATTCACATTAAATACATTATTTTCAATCAACCATTCGTACCTCGTTACAATAGCGACTAAGATATTGATTAAGACAGAAACCCTGCTTTCTATTGCATATTTCGATGTTTCAGCCGCATTAGAGCTGATGCGGAGGAGGCAACGGCAACTTGTCTGATTAAAGCTAAAACAGCTCTAATGCGGCTGAAACGTCGAAATATGCAATAAAAACAAGGTTTCTCTCCTAATCAATATCTTACTCGCTAATTTAACGAGGTACGAATGGGTGATTGAAAATTATGTATTTAATGTGAATTTGCAATTAATTACGCGTATTTCTCAAGAAAGAAACCCTGATTTTATTGCATATTTCGACGTTTCAGCCGCATTTGAGCCATATTTGGGAGCCAAATTCTGGATCTCTGCACGTATTCGCAGTTTGAAATTACGACTTTTTATACCGAAAGTATGCAAATTACTGAGAGCGGCGATGGGTCACATTTTGCCCAAACCCTCCTGCAGTTTTATAATATATCACAAACATCCCAAATTCGACCGTTTAATCATATTTCGGAGCCAAATTCTGGCCCTCTGCACGTATTCGCAGTTTGAAATTACGAATTTTATACCGAAAATGTACCAATTACTGAGAGCAGCGATGGGTCACATTTTGCCCATACCCCCCCTGAAGTTTTCAAAATATCCGAAACATCCCAAATTTGACCCTTGAGCCATATTTTGGAGTCAAATTCTGGCTCTCTGCACGTATTCGCGGTTTGAAATTACGAATTTTTATACCGAAAATATGCCAATTACTGAGAGCAGCGATGGATCGAATTTTGCCCAAACCCACCCTGCAGTTTTCAAAATATCCCAAACATCCCAAATTCGAAGCTTGAGCCATATTTGGGAGCCAAATTATGGCTCTCTGCACATATTCTCATTTTGAAATTACGACTTTTTTTACCGAAAATATGCCAATTACTGAGAGCGGTGATGGGTCACATTTTGCCCAAACCCCCCTGCAGTTTTAAAATATATCACAAACATCCAAAATTCGAACATTGAGCCATATTTTTGAGCCAAATTCTGGCTCTCTGTACGTATTCGAAGTTTTAAATAAAGATTTTTATACCGAAAATATGCCAATTACTGAAAGCTGCGATGATTCACATTTAGCCCAAACCCTCCCTGCAGTTTTTAAAATATCCCAAACATCCCAAATGGGACGCTGGAGCCATATTTTGGAGCCAAATTCTGGCTCTCTGCACGTATTCGCAGTTTGAAATTACGACTTTTTATACTGGAAATATGTCAATTACTGAGAGCGGCGATGGGTAACATTTTGCCCAAACCCCACTGCAGTTTTCAAAATATCTAAAACATCCCAAATTCGATGATTGAGCCAAATTCTGGCTCTCTGCACGCATTCGCAGTTTGAATTTACGAATTTTTATACCGAAAATATGCCAATTACTGAGAGCGGCGAAGGGTCACATTTTGACCAAACCCACCCTGCAGTTTTCAAAATATCCTAAACATCCCAAATTCGAAGCTTGAGCTATATTTGGGAGCCAAATTCTGGCTCTCTGCACATATTCGTAGTTTGAAATTTCGAATTTTTATAACGAAAATATGCCAATTACTGACAGCGCTGATAGGTCACATTTGGCCAAACCCCCTGAAGTTTTCAAATTATCCAAACATCCCAAATTAGACTCTTGAGCCATATTTTGGAGCCAAATTCTGGCTCTCTGCACGTATTCGCAGTTTGAAATTACGAATTTTTATACCGAAAATATGCCAATTACTGAGAGCGGCGATGGGTCATATTTTGCCCCCCCCCCCCGCAGTTTTCAAAATATCCCAAACATTCCAAATTCGACGATTGAGCCATATTTTGGAGCCAAATTCTGGCTCTCTGCACTTATTCGCAGTTTGAAATTATGATTTTTATACCGTAAATATGCCAATTACTGAGAGCAGCGATGGGTCACATTTTGCCAAAACCCCCTGCAGTTTTAAAATATATCACAAACATCCCAAATTCGACCTTTGAGCCATATTTGGAGCCAAATTCTGGCTCTCTGCACGTATTCGCAGTTTGAAATTACGACATTTTATACCGAAAATATGCCAATTACTGAGAGCTGCGATGGGTCAAATTTTGCTCAATCCCCCTGCAGTTTTCAAAATATCCGACACATCCCAAATTCGACCTTGAACCATATTTTGTAGCCAAATTCTGGCTCTCTGCACGTATTCGCAGTTTTAATTACGACTTTTATACCGAAAATATGCCAATTACTGAAAGCAGCGATGGATCGCATTTTGCCAAAACCCTCCCTGCAGTTTTCAAAATATCCCAAACATCCCAAATTTGACGCTTGAGCCATATTTTGGAGTCAAATTCTGGCTCTCTGCACGTATTCGCAGTTTGAAATTACGAATTTTTATACCGAAAATATGCCAATTACTGAGAGCGGCGATGGGTCACATTTTGCCCAAACCCTCCCTGCAATTCAAAATATCCCAAACATCCCAAATTCGTCGCTTGAGCCATATTTTGGAGCNTTCGAAATTTCCGAAACATCTCAAATTCGACCCTTGAGCCATATTTTGGATTCAAACTCTGGCTCTCTGCACGTATTCTCAGTTTGAAATTACGATTTTTTATACCGAAAATATGCCAATTACTGAAAGCAGTGATGGATCGCATTTTGCCCAAACCCTCCCGGCAGTTTTCGAAATGTCCCAAACATCCCAAATTCGACGCTTGAGCCATATTTTGGAGCGAAATTCTGGCTCTCTGCGCGTATTCGCAGTTTGAAATTACGAATTTTTATACCAAAAATATGCCAATTACTGAGAGCGGCGATGGGTCACATTTTGCCCAAACCCACCCTGCAGTTTTCAAAATATCCCAAACATTCCAAATTCGAAGCTTGAGCCATATTTAGGAGCAAAATTCGTGCTCTCTGCACATATTCGCAGTTTGAAATTACGACTTTTTAAACCGAAAATATGCCAATTACTGAGAGCGGTGATGGGTCACAAACATGATTAAAAACGTGGGAAATACGACTATATAGTCCATTATTCGTTCAAATCACATAAATCAATGTGTTTTTCATTAGAATTAACTAAACTGTTCCAGATTTTCCGTGTATGTTACAGTAAGAAGATGTACTGCAAAAACAGCTCTAATGCGGCTGAAACGTCGAAAATTGCAATAAAATCAGGGTTTCTCTCCTTGGATACGGATTGTCAGTTTATTGTTAATAATTCATTACATTTGCGACAACTCTGATGTATACGCGTAATTAATTGCAAATTCACATTAAATACATTATTTTCAATCAACCATTCGTACCTCGTTACAATAGCGACTAAGATATTGATTAGGAGAGAAACCCTGTTTTTATTGCATATTTCGACGTTTCAGCCGGATTAGAGCGGTTTTAGCTCTAATCAGATAAGTTGCCGTTGCCTCCTCTGCATCAGCTCTAATGCGGCTGAAACGTCGAAACATGCAATAAAAACAGGGTTTCTCTCATGATCAATATATTACTCGCTATTTTAACGAGGTACGATTGGTTGATTGAATATATGTAGTGAATTCGTTCACTACATGCGAGAGCGGGGGGCTTACTCCCGCCGTTTACCCGTTGGAGCTTTCTCTGTGCCAGAACATTGCCGGACACTGGAGGAGGTCCAACGGGTAAACGGCGGGAGTACGGCCCCCACTCTCGCATGTAGTGAACGAATTGACTACATATACGATATATATGATGCAAACTCGTATTTTATTGCAAATACACATTAAATACATTATTTTCAATCAGCTATTTGTATCTCGGTAAAGTAGCGAGTAGGACATTGATTAGGAGAGAAACCTTGTTTTTATTGCATATTTCGACGTTTCAGCCGCATTAGAGCTGTTTTAGCTCTAATAAGACTCCGCATCAGCTCTAATGCGGCTGTAACGTCAAAATATGCAATAAAAACAAGGTTTGTCTCCTAATCAATATCTTACTCGCTATTGTAACGAGGTACGAAAGGTTGATTTAAATAATGTATTTAATGTGAATTTGCAATTAATTACACGTATAGATCAGATTTGTCGCATATGTAATGAATTAATAACAATAAACTGACAATCCGTATCCAAGGAGAGAAACCCTGATTTTATTGCATATTTCGACGTTTCAGCCGCATTAGAGCTGTTTTTGCAGCTTTCTGTAACATACATAATCTTCTTTCTGTAACATACACGGAAAATCTGGAACATTTTAGTTAATTCTAATGAAAACACATTGATTTGTGTGATTTGAACGAATAATTGACTATCTTGTCTTATTTCCCACGTTTTTAAGGATTGCCAGTTTATTGTTATCAATTCATTACATATGCGACAAATCTATCTCGTCGTTTTTCCTACGTTTTTAAGGATTGCCAGTTTATTGTTATTAAGTCATTACATATGCGACAAATCTGAAGTATACGCGTAATTAATTGCAAATTCACATTAAATACATTATTTTCAATCAACCATTCGTACCTCGTTAAATTAGCGACTAAGATGTTGATTAGGAGAGAAACCCTGTTTTTATTGCATATTTCGACGTTTCAGCCGGATTAGAGCGGTTTTAGCTCTAATCAGACAAGTTGCCGTTGCCTCCTCTGCATCAGCTCTAATGCGGCTGAAACGTCGAAACATGCAATAAAAACAGGGTTTCTCTCATGATCAATATATTACTCGCTATTTTAACGAGGTACGATTGGTTGATTGAATATATGTAGTGAATTCGTTCACTACATGCGAGAGCGGGGGGCTTACTCCCGCCGTTTACCCGTTGGAGCTTTCTCTGTGCCAGAACATTGCCGGACACTGGAGGAGGTCCAACGGGTAAACGGCGGGAGTACGGCCCCCACTCTCGCATGTAGTGAACGAATTGACTACATATACGATATATATGATGCAAACTCGTATTTTATTGCAAATACACATTAAATACATTATTTTCAATCAGCTATTTGTATCTCGGTAAAGTAGCGAGTAGGACATTGATTAGGAGAGAAACCTTGTTTTTATTGCATATTTCGACGTTTCAGCCGCATTAGAGCTGTTTTAGCTCTAATAAGACTCCGCATCAGCTCTAATGCGGCTGTAACGTCAAAATATGCAATAAAAACAAGGTTTCTCTCCTAATCAATATCTTACTCGCTATTGTAACGAGGTACGAAAGGTTGATTTAAATAATGTATTTAATGTGAATTTGCAATTAATTACACGTATAGATCAGATTTGTCGCATATGTAATGAATTAATAACAATAAACTGACAATCCGTATCCAAGGAGAGAAACCCTGATTTTATTGCAATTTTCGACGTTTCAGCCGCATTAGAGCTGTTTTTGCAGTACATCTTCTTACTGTAACATACACGGAAAATCTGGAACAGTTTAGTTAATTCTAATGAAAACACATGATTTATGTGATTTGAACGAATAATGGACTATATAGTCGTATTTCCCACGTTTTTAATCATGTTTGTGACCCATCACCGCTCTCAGTAATTGGCATATTTTCGGTTTAAAAAGTCGTAATTTCAAACTGCGAATATGTGCAGAGAGCACGAATATGGCTCAAGCTTCGAATTTGGAATGTTTGGGATATTTTGAAAACTGCAGGGTGGGTTTGGGCAAAATGTGACCCATCGCCGCTCTCAGTAATTGGCATATTTTTGGTATAAAATTCGTAATTTCAAACTGCGAATACGCGCAGAGAGCCAGAATTTCGCTCCAAATATGGCTCAAGCGTCGAATTTGGGTGTTGGGACATTTTGAAAACTGCCGGGAGGGTTTGGGGAAAATGCGATCCATCCTGCTTTCAGTAATTGGCATATTTTCGGTATAAAAAACGTAATTTCAAACTGAGAATACGTGCAGAGAGCCAGAGTTTGAATCCAAAATGGCTCAAGGGTCGAATTTGAGATGTTTCGGAATTTCGAAAACTGCAGGGGTATTTGGGCAAAATGTGACCCATCGCCGCTCTCAGTAATTGGCATATTTTCGGTATAAAAATCGTAATTTCAAACTGCGAATACGTGCAGAGAGCCAGAATTTGGCTCCAAATTATGGCTCAAGGTCGAATTTTGGATATTTGTGTTATATTTTCAAACTGCAGGGGGTTTGGGAAAAATGCGACCCATCGCTGCTCTCAGTAATTGGAATATTTTCGGTATAAAAGTCGTAATTTCAAACTGCGAATACATGCAGAGAACCAGAATTTGGCTCCAAAATATGGCTCAAGGGTCGAATTTGGGATGTTTCGGATATTTTGAAATGTCCCAAACTTCCCAAATTCGACCCTTGAGCCATATTTTCGAGCCAAATTCTGGGTCTCTGCAAGTATTCGCAATTTGAAATTACGAATTTTATACCGAAAGTAAAGCAATTACTAAGAGCGCCGATGGTCACATTTTGCTCAAACTCCCCAGCAGTTTGAAAAATATAACACAAATATCCAAATTCGACCCTTGACCCATAATTTGGAGCCAATTCTGGCTCTCTGCACTTATTCGCAGTTTGAAATTACGATTTTTATACCGAAAATATGCCAATTACTGAGAGCGGGGATGGGTCACATTTTGTCCAAACCCCCTTGCAGTTTTCAAAATATCCCAAACTTCCCAAACTCGACCCTTGAACCATATTTTGGAGACAAATTCTGGCTCTCTGCACGTATTCGCAGTTTGAAATTACAAAGTTTATACCGAATTACAAATTACTGAGCGCGGCAATGGGTCACATTTTGCCCAAACCCACCCAGCAGTTTTCAAATATCCCAAACATCCCAAATTCGAAGCTTGAGAGATAATTGGGAGCCAATTCCGACTCTCTGCACATATTCGCAGTTTGAAATGACGACTTTTTTATACCGAAAATATGCCAATTACTGA
>WNGS01010989.1:25677-39434 GCA_020271785.1 Procambarus virginalis
CCTGCAGTTTTAAAATATCCCAAACATCCCAAATTCGACGCTTGAGCCATATTTTGGATCCAAATTCTGGCTCTCTGCACGTATTCGCAGTTTGAAATTACGAATTTTTATACCGAAAGTATGCCATATACTGAGAGCGGCGATGGGTCACATTTTGCCCAAGCCCCCCATCGCAGTTTCAAAATATCCCAAACGTCCCAAATTCGACCCTTGAGCCATATTTTGGAGCCAAATTCTGCCTCTCTGCACGTATTCGCAGTTTGAAATTACGACATTTTATACCGAAAATATGCCAATTACTGAAAGCGGAGATGGATCACATTTTTCCAAACCCTCCCTGCAGTTTTTAAAATATCCCAAACTTCCCAAATTCGTCGCTTCTGCGATATTTTGGAGCCAAATTACGGCTCTCTGCACGTATTCGCAGTTTGAAATAACGAACTTGGGTTGTTGGGTATATTTTGAAAACTACAGGGAGGGTTTGGGCAAAATGCGATCCCTCGCTGCTTTCAGTAATTTGCATGTTTTCGGTATAAAATTCGTAATTTCAAACTTCGAATACGTGCAGAGAGCCAGAATTTGGCTCCAAAATATGGCTCAAGGGTCGAATTTGGGATGTTTCCGAAATTTTGAAAACTGCAGGGGTGTTTTAGCAAAATGTGACCCATCGCCGCTCTCAGTAATTGGCATATTTTCGGTATAAAAAATCGTAATTTCAAACTGCGAATACATGCTGAGAGCCAGAATTTGGCTCCAAAATATGGCTCAAGCTTCAAATTTGGGATGTTTGGGATATTTTGAAAACTGCAGGGAGGGTTTGGGCAAAATGCGATCACTCGCTGCTATTAGTAATATGCATATTTTCGGTATAAAACTCGTAATTTCAAACTGCGAATACATGCAGAGAGCCAGAATTTGGCACCAAAATATGGCTCAAGGGTCGAATTTGGGATGTTTCGGATATTTTGAAAACTGCAGCGGGGTTTGGGCAAAATGTGACCCATCGCCGCTGTCAGTAATTGGCACATTATCGGTATAAAATTCGTAATTTCAAACTGCGAATACCTGCAGAAAGCCAGAATTTGGCTCCAAAATATGGTTCAAGGGTCGAATTTGGGATGTTTGTGATATATTTTAAAACTTCAGGGGGGGGGGGTTTGGGCAAAATGTGACCCATCGCCGCTCTCAGTAATTGGCATATTTTCGGTATAAAAAATCGTAATTTCAAACTGCGAATACGTGCAGAGAGCCAGAATTTGGCTCTAAAATACGGCTCAAGCGTCGCATTTGGGATGTTTGGGATATTTTGAAAACTGCAGGGAGGGTTTGGGCTAAATGTGATCCATCGCTGCTTTCAGTAATTGGCATATTTTCGGTATAAAAAGTCTTAACTTAAAACTGCGAATACGTGCAGAGAGCCAGAATTTGGCTCCAAAATATGGCTTAAGGGTCGAATTTGGGATGTTTGTGATATATCTTAAAACTACAAGGGGGTTTGGGCTGTGACGATAATCTCTTCCCAGAGATTTAGCCTGCTATATCTTCCCATCGTCTCATTCTCAACACTATGCAAGATACGTTTTATAGTGGCTTAACGTATATATCAAGACAGCCACACGCACCTGCAACTCCCTCCTTCCCCCCACTTCTGCACACCTGGTCGACCTGCCAACTGCTGCTCCCAGCCAAACTAGCGACTTGCGTCCCTGCAAAATGCCATCCTGCATTTTGTTTGGCCGCTTACCAACACACCACTCCCGCTCCACGCCAATCACATTTCTCGCCAGTCATTGTTGGAGTCCCTTGCAGCCCTGCCAGCCAGAATATATCTTGTGCTCCTGCTGTGAACACCTAATTTGACCCACCTCGTGTGATCAAATAGAGGTTTATAGCTAGCGCATATATTCCCAGCACTAATATTATTTTACTTGTCACTTTTCCTCCCTTTAACGTAATTCAGTTTTATGTTCAGTTATTTTTCCACTTGTTGTTGTGCACCCTTAAGCCAAGACTTTGCCTTTATTTCAATTTGTTTCTTAGTGTTATTAAAGAGCATTGTTTATTATTGTGTTTTATGTCTCTTACCTTACCACAGATTATCAAACACGCAGTCATTCTTTTTTTTCTTTTTTTTTACTGTTTTTATTCTTATATGTGTCCCGGCCTTAACATCTGCCAGTGGAAGACTGCCGACAACCATACTCCACTACTTTACCGTCACATATAATTGGGGGTCTGTCCACGGAGCTTCACTCAGGTATTGGTAATTGTGGTAACCGTACTTGGCTTTCATTTCCCTTGCTTTCATTATTTACATTAATCATTTTTTATTTTCTATGGTGCTGTGTATATTGTGCATTACGGGAGTAGCATATGGTGAGTGTGAGACAAATTTGGATTACGTGGTGACTGTAGGCCGCAGTCATACTCTTAATTGGTCGTCTCCCCCTTCCGTGTTATTATCCGTGTTTAACATCTTTTGTCCCCAGATATTTCTCACATTTTTGACAGATTATCACATAGGTACCCTGGTACTGTGGTCTGTCTCCGGGTCAATAGCACCTAAGTCCTGCAATCCGACTCTAGGAGGAAAAAGAGGGCTTTAGATCCTCTAGCACGAACTATTATTGGCGAGTTGGGACCTCGCCGATAGTTCTCGTCACCAGTTGACACTCGCACCCCTACTCGTCGGTCAGACTGATGGTATTTACCCAAGGTAGGGAATTAGCGTTCTTTCTTTTGAGCACAAAGTTCGTTAATTCTGTAAATACCATATTCAATTTCAGTGGGTACCTTTGCTTATGTTCTATAGTGACTTGGCAAGGTATGACTACATTTTTTGGAATACCTCATTTATTTTAAAGCCATTTAGTGTTTCACTTGTCTTTTAAACTCGGTTTCCACTAATTAGTAGGATTTTCTTGCCTTTATCCTCCCACAGTGAGTACCAGGTACAAGATTTCCTGCGACATTATTCATTTACCATCTTGAATTAACTTCAATTATTAATAATTCCCCACAGGATAGGTATCAGTTGCCACGTTTCCTGTTTCTGACATTCACCATATTCTCACTGTATATTCGTGTCTCTTTATTTGCTATATTTTCACAATGTTTCGCCTACAAGCTTTCAAGGCAAATCCAGAAGGTGAAATAGAGAAATTGCGTCACGCTAGAATGGTCGAATTGATAACTCTTGCACACGAGTATCAATTGGAAGTTCCACCTGGCGCCAACAAATATACCGTAAATATATGATTTTAGATCATCTTTTGGATGCCGGGAAGATAGATTCTGATACTCATGAACAATACACTATTTCAGATAAACATGACTTGACAGCAATAAAACTCAAGTTAGAACTTGCTAAGATCGAGCGGGAACAACAAAAGGAAGCAGCTGACATCAGAAAAGAAGAACAAGAGCGTGAAGCTGCAATCAGAGAGCGTGAAGCTGCAATCAGAGAGCGTGAAGCTAACCTCAGAAGGGAAGAACATGAACGTGAAGCTGCCCTCAGAAGGGAAGAACAAGAACGTGCAGCTGCCATCCGGAAGGAAGAAAGTGAACGTGAGTTGGCCTTATACAAACAGCNNTTTCCTGCGACCTTATTCATTTACCATCTTGAATTAACTTTAATTATTAATAATTCCCCACAGGATAGGTATCAGTTGCCACGTTTCCTGTTTCTGACATTCACCATATTCTCACTGTATATTCGTGTCTCCTTTATTTTGCTATATTTTCACAATGTTTCGCCTACAAGCTTTCAAGGCAAATCCAGAAGGTGAAATAGAGAAATTGCGTCACGCTAGAAGGGTCGAATTGATAACTCTTGCACACGAGTATCAATTGGAAGTTCCACCTGGCGCCAACAAATATACCGTAAATAATATAATTTTAGATCATCTTTTGGATGAAGGGAAGATAGATTCTGATACTCATGACCAATACACTATTTCAGATAAACATGACTTGACAGCAATAAAACTTAAGTTAGAACTTGCTAAGATCGAGCGGGAGCAACAAAAGGAAGCAGCTGCAATCAGAAAGGAAGAACAAGAGCGTGAAGCTGCAATCAGAGAGCGTGAAGCTGCAATCAGAGAACGTGAAGCTGCCCTCAGAAAGGAAGAACGTGAAAGAGAGGCCGCACTGAGGAAAGAAGAAAGTGAACGTGAGTTGGCCTTATACAAACAGCGACTCGAGATGCAACGTGACCACGACAAACGACAGGCAGAAGCAGCTCTAAACTGTCGTGACCGAGAACTCACGAGGGACGCTGCACACCAAGCTCAACTCCAACAAGCGGCAGCTAGTCTTCCTCCCAGTTTCAATGTCTCCCATGCAAGTAAGTTAATGCCCCCGTTCATAGAAACGGAGGTTGATGTGTTTTTTACCACTTTTGAGACCCTTGCTGATCAACTTAATTGGCCTGACGACCAATGGGCTACCCTTCTCCGAGTACATTTAACAGGTAGAGCAGCAGTCACACTCAGCACTTTGGCATCAGAAAACGACTACACCACCTTGAAGCAAGCTGTGTTGGACGCCTACCTTCTCTCCACCGAAAGCTATCGACGAAAGTTTCGTGACTACGTCAAGGCAAGTACCACCACCTTCTTAGAATTTGCTAACACCAAACGAAGATATTTCATGAAATGGCTGGAGGCAGCACATGTCTCTACTTTTTCAGAGCTTGTCAACCTCATACTGGTTGAAGAATTTTTGAGACGTGTACCTCCTCCTGTCCGCCTATACTTAGCAGACAAAGAAGAGACGGATTTGGTGAAGTGCGCGAAGTCAGCTGACACTTACAGCCTCATCCACCGGCTGACACCAGAACCTACCAGCAAGAAGTCTTGGTACAGTTACGAGAAAGCGAGCCCAGATCAAGGTACCTCTCAACTGTACTGCAGGTATTGTCGACTATATGGACACACCATTGACAAATGTGGTAAGTCCCAATCTAAAGGTAACATCGAACCTCCTAAGTCTAAACCTACTCACCCTAAGTCCGGTAAGCCTGTAATGAATGTTGGTGTTCATGCTAATGATCTCTCTCTCTTTAGCAAGCATCTATATCCAGGAACTATCTCTACCCACGGTTCAGATTCAGAGGGACGTTTTGGACTTAAGATCCTGCGGGACACAGCGGCTCTACAATCGATCGTCTTGAAATCAGCTGTGCCCAACGTCGCCTACACAGGAGAGACTGTGTTCATCACTGACCTTACTGCTACAACTCCTTATCCCCTTGCCAGAGTTTACCTAGATTGTCCCTTCGTGACCGGTGAAGTCCAAGTCGCCGTCAGGGAAAAGCCTTTTCCCATGCCTGGAGTGCAACTTCTCCTGGGCAACGACTTGGCAGAAGACCAACAACCAAACAACCTGATCGTCAAGGACATATCCGAGGTAAGCAACTCTGTGTTGGATAACCCGATTTTTGAACATGTTCCAGCAAAGGTTCAAGAGAGTGATGAAGGTTCTCCTCCTGTTATGGTGACCACCCGTGCTCAAGCTGCACGACCACAGCCAGCTGACTCTACTGCTACCGCTGTCCCTCAGGACCCTTCGAAACTACCCCCTAACCTGACCGCTGTGGAGTTCCGTAAGTTACAGAGAGATGATCTTACCTTGACACCATTATTCTTTCAGGCTGAAACCCAATCCGACAGTGTTCCTGGGTTCTTTATGGAGAACGAAATACTCTATCGCAGGTATAGACCCAGTAAACTGAAGGACGAGGACGATTGGGCAGACGTTGAACAACTAGTGATTCCTACCAGCCTGCGGCCCACGATTCTACACCTGGCCCACGGCGCTTTGTCACACTACGGGTTCAACAAGACTTACCATGGAATTCGACAAGACTACTACTGGCCAGGTATGGTAAACGACGTCAAGAATCATGTCAAAATGCCACGTGTGTCAGTTAGCCGGGAAACCGAACGTTTCCATTCCCAGAGCACCACTGATACCCATCCAGGTGCCTGAGGAACCGTTCCACAAACTTATTATTGACTGTGTTGGTCCTTTGCCTCGGACCAGTGCAGGCAATGCATATATCTTAACCATCCTGTGTCCTACCACCAGATTTCCGATAGCAGTTCCAGTGAAAAATATTACGGCTGCTACAGTGGTGAAGAATCTACTGAAAATCTTCACCCAGTATGGATTTCCGAGGGAGATTCAGAGCGACTGTGGCACCAACTTCACCAGTGATCTCTTCAAACGGACTCTGGAGGAGTTCAACATCAAACAGGTACTGTCCAGCCCTATCATCCTGCTTCACAGGGTTCTCTCGAGCGTAGTCATCAAACCATCAAGGCACTCTTAAAAAAGTTTGTAATGAGACCTCAAAGGATTGGGATAGGCAAATTGATCTCATCATGTGTATTTTCAGAAGTCTTCCCAACGAGTCACTAGGAGTATCTCCTTATGAGATGCTCTACGGACGTAAGTGCCGTACACCTCTCAAGGCTTTCAAGGATTCTCTACGTGATGCCACCTTCAGTGAGCATCAGAATGTGCCCCAGTATCTTCAAAACCTCCGACACATTCTAGAGAGGGTCCATTCCTTTGCCAGCAACAACCTACAGAAAGCCCAGGAGAGGATGAAGACTCGTTACGACCAGCACTGTAAAGTAAGGAAGTTTAAACCAGGAGACTTAGTTCTTGCCTATTTCCCTATCCCAGGTTCTCCTTTACAGAACAGGTTCTCAGGACCCTACCGTGTTAAGGAGTGCCGGAACAACTTCAACTACGTTCTCGAGACCCCCGATAGGCGGCGGAAGACCCAGCTGTGCCACATCAATTTACTCAAGCCCTACCATGGGGTTCCTCCCACTGTGTTAACCAATTTCACCTCATTTACAGGTCCATACAGCCACAGTGAGACCTTCCCTGCTTCTCCTTCCGAAAGCACTGACACTGAGACAGCGCTTTCTAATTCGGAAATCCTTACTGACCTTCACAATCATTTTCAGGACGATAATAGTGCTTCACTCATCAAACTCATCAGAGAACATCAGGAGTTGTTTCGAGATGATCCCCAAGAGTGTACTGTGACTCGGCACGACATCCAACTGCTACCTGACACCCAGCCGATTCGCCAACCGTTCTACCGAATCAGCCCTAGCAAAACGGAAGTCATGCGTGCTGAGGTACAGTATCTCTTGGACCATGGACTGGCTACCCCCTGTGAGTCCCCCTGGGCCTCACCATGCATCCTGGTACCCAAACCTCACGGCAAAATCCGTCTTTGCACGGATTATAGGAAGTTGAACCAGGTCACAGTGAAGGACGCCTACCCAATACCCAGGATAGACGACATACTGGATGCCATTGGTAATGCCCGCTACCTGTCTCAGGTAGACTTACTCAAGGGCTACTACCAGGTGAGTTTAACGGAGCGAGCTAAGGTACTGTCCGCCTTTATAACCCCGTTCGGGCTTTTCAGGTACAATCGCCTTCCCTTTGGACTCTGCAATGCCCCGGCCACCTTTCAGAGAGCTGTCAACCGCGTCATCCAGGGCTTGGACAACACCTACGCCTATTTGGATGACATCGTGGTAGCATCCAACACCTGGAGCGAACACCTGCTCCAGCTACAACGATTGTTCTACAAGCTCCTGAAAGCCGGCCTCACCATCAATCTGGGCAAGTCCACCTTCGCGAAAGGTAAAGTGCGGTACCTGGGTCATGTTATAGGGAGTGGCAGCCTGGCTCCGTTAAATATCCACATTCAAGCAATCCAACAGTATCCACAGCCTACTACCAGGAAGCAGCTCCTGCGCTTCCTTGGTCTTGCTTCCTATTACCGTAGGTTTGTGAAGAATTTTAGCACTGTTGCAACCCCATTAATCACCTTAACCAGTCCCAAGCAACGGTATAATTGGACCAGAGAGCAAACCGTTGCCTTCGAACAACTCAAATTCCTCCTCTGTTCTAATCCTATTCTCGCCTCACCAGATATCAAGAAGCCTTTCATCCTCCATGTCGACGCCAGTGGTACCGGCATCGGAAGTGTCTTAATGCAGCAGCGAGGCGAGGAGGTTCTACCTGTCAGCTACTACAGTTGCAAGTTGAAGCCTCATCAGAAAAACTACAGTACTATAGAGAAGGAACTCCTCTCCATCGTCCTGAGCTTACAACACTTTGCACCATATCTGCACGGTGCTAGGTCCACTACCATCTA
The DNA here is from genome assembly GCA_020271785.1 of Procambarus virginalis. Classification (NCBI taxonomy): domain Eukaryota; kingdom Metazoa; phylum Arthropoda; class Malacostraca; order Decapoda; family Cambaridae; genus Procambarus; species Procambarus virginalis. Next base: position 33,872 of record WNGS01010989.1, read on the forward strand.
TTCGGACCACAACCCTCTGAGATTCCTACATCAAGCCCAATTTAATAACCAACGTCTGCTGCGATGGGCTTTATATCTTCAAGGCTTCAATTTAAAGATCTGCTACATCAAGGGGCCTGATAACATCATCGCTGACGCCCTCTCCAGAGTGCATGAGGTAGAGGCAGCTCCACCTCCCACTCTACCTCCCGTGAACGTGACTCAACCGGAACAGCAGGCTTCGGGGAGAGTTGTGACGATAATCTCTTATCAGAGATTTAGCCTGCTATTTCCTTCCTTCATCCCGTTCTCAACAATATGCAAGATACGTTTTATAGTGGCTTAACGTATATATCAAGACAGCCACACGCACCTGCAACTCCCTCCTTCCCCCACTTCTGCACACCTGGTCGACCTGCCAACTGCTGCTCCCAGCCAAACTAGCGACTTGCGGCCGTCCTGCGTTCTCATTGGCCGCTACCCAACACACCACTTCCGCTCCACGCCAATCACAACATCGCCAGTCATTGTTGGAGTCCCTTGCAGCTCTGCCAGCCAGAATATATCTCGTGCTCCTGCTGTGAACACCTAATTTGACCCACCTCGTGTGATCAAATAGAGGTTGATAGCTTGCGCATATATTCCCAGCACCATTTATCTTTGTTAACGTAACCAGTTCCCCCCTTTTCAATTTGTTATATCTTTTACTTGTTTTACTTTTACATATTATAATGCCAAGAAATTGTCTTTATTTTATTTTGTTTTCTAGATTAAGTAAAGTGCATTTTTTATATTTGTGTTTTCGTGTATCTTACCTTACCACAGATTATCAGACAAGCAGTCACTCTTTTTTTTCTTTTTTTTTTTCTATAACTTACTTGTATGTGGCCCAGCATTGACACCTGCTATTTGGAAGACTGCCGACCACCATTTCCAACACGTTACCGTCACATATATAAAAAGATGCGCCTATTCGAATGCAACGTTGTGTCAAAATTTAAAGCAATCGGTAAAGAGGTTTCGAGGATTTCCCCTCACATAAAAACACAGTTTTTCAGAAAAGCATGTTTTTTACCGTCACAAACGTGACATCTATATAGTATGTATATACAAACCTGCTCGGATGCGAATGGAACGTTGTGTGAAAATTTCAAAGCAATCATAGAAGAACTTTCTGAAATTTGCGATTTTGAACAAACGAACATTTCCATTTTTATTTAAATAGATTAAATGGAAACATTTTTTCACAGTAAAAAAAAATTGAGTTTATTTCATGTTGATTCCATCCATCCCGTAGGAAGTAGTGGAACTTATATCCATCCTTGAGCTGTAGTTGCCCATAAGCTGTAGTTGACCCAATTCCCATCCAGTGGGCGGTAGTGGACCCCATAAGCATCCTGTGGGCGGTAATGGGCCCCATACAAATCCTACAGTTGATAGTGGACCCCAAACCCATCCAGTGGGTGGTAGTGGACCCTATGCTCATCCTGTGGATGGTAGTAGACACCATACCTATCCTGTAGATGGTAGTGGGCCCCATACCCATCCTGTGGATGGTAGTGGACCCCATACCCATCCTGTGGATGGTTGTGGAACCCATACCAATCCTGTGGGTTGTAGCGGATCCCATACTCATCATGTGGGCGGTAGTGGACCATATACCCATCCTGTTGGCAGTAGTAGACCCCATACCGATATTGTGTGGTGGTGGTAGTGGACCCCATACTCATCCAGTGGGCGGAAGTGGACCCCATACCTATCCTGTGGATAGTAGTAGACTCCATTCCCATCTTGTCGACGGTAGTGAACCCCATACTCATTCTATGGGCGGAAGTGGACCCTATACCAATCCTGCGGCCAGTACTGGACCTAATAACCATCCTGTGCGTAGTAGTGAACTCAATACTTATCCTTTGAGCGGTATTGTAGTGTACCCTACCATATACGTTTCTACATTTCATAATATATGATACGTTTTCTTCAATATATATAGAGCACAACCTATTGCATATATCATAATTTAGTGCCCTTTGAAATATTTACAGAAAATTTATTGAATAATTATTATAATTTACTGAGAACTACCAAGATTTCTAAAAACTAAACAACTTCGAGCCTTTAATGGGATGTGACTGATCCATGAAATTCGAAAAAGATGGAAAACAGTACGCAAATTGTACACCGGAAGTGGAACGGGAAAAATACATTTTTTTTTTTTAAATTTGAGGAAACGGGCCGTTCTGCTGTCCATGACGAAGGGACGTTATCTTGAGGTTATCTTGAGATGATTTTGGGGCTTTTTTTAGTGTCCCCGCGGCCCGGTCCTCAACCAGGCCTCCACCCCCAGGATGCAGCCCGTGACAGCTGACTAACACCTAGGTACCTATTTTACTGCTAGGTAACAGGGGCATAGGGTGAAAGAAACTCTGCCCATTGTTTCTCGCCGGCGCCTGGGATCGAACCCAGGACCACAGCATCACAAGTCCCGTGTGCTGTCCGCTCGGCTCCGACCGGGACGGCTTAGAATTGGACGTACTATGGCACTTTATTAAGGGTTGGTGCCTGGTGATAGATAATAACTGGTAATCTACCACAGGGGAAACTATGGACATTAGCAGCATGGGAACTATAAGCATTATGTTATATACGTACTATGTTATAGCTGGGAAGGAGGGAACCACATTGAAAGTGCTTGCCAGCGGGAATATCTTTTATGCTAGGTGCTACTAATTGGTGGACGGCGCCCTGCGCAGTGACTGTGCGCACCTTCCCCGAGCACGCCTGGGGACATAGAAGAACCGCACCCCTGACCGTAGCTGCACCTGTTATTGACGCTCCCTAGACCGTGGTTATCCAGCCTCCCATATTGGCCAGACTTTTTGTACCTCGCCTTTGAGAAGCCATCGTATTGATTCAGTCCCCCCCCCCAACCTAGAAGACTTCAGCTCGAGGTGAGCAACTGTTTTCATTATTTTTATATCCATTTATGTGCATGTCGGTTACTACGTGGTCGGTCGTCCCATACCCCATAGGCGACCGCCTGCACACTGGCACAGTGAGTAATCGGCCTACACGGTAATCAAGAGCACCTCGCCACGCTGTCTGTATCATCCTTCTATATCAGATTGAGAAAAGGTGTTCAACATTACAGTTTCATATATACTGTCATAGGTTATGCCATAGATGTTCTCCGCTTGGCTAGGAATTGATCCATGCTTTTCAGCTGCATTGTCTGAGATTTTGTGGACCCTGATTTCGGTGTCTGTGCTTTATTCCCCATTTCTTGCATTTTTCTGTGATTCTATATTTCATCATATTTGTGCTCCTGAACTGAGTATTCTACGGCTCCCATCCATCCAGCAAGTTTCCCAACGTTAGGTTCATTTTCCCGATTTTTTGCTCTGTTCATGGTATCAATTTAAAAAAAAGTGAATTTCTTCTATTTTTTTGTGAATTTCAACAAATATTCAGTATTCTCAAGACGAAGCCATCACCCGGCCCAGCCGCGGCCATACTTGTTTTCTCTGTCTCAGGTCACTGAGAGACAGAAGAGTTAGAGGGGACATGATCACTACATACAAGATTATCAGAGGAATTGATAGGCTAGATAAGGAAAGACTTCTCTAACACAGGGGGCACACGCACTAGGGGAACAAAGTTAGAAATGAATGCCCAAATGATCCATAGAGACGTTAGAAAAATTTTTTCAGTGTCAGAGTAGTAGAAAAATGGAATGCATTAGGAAGTGATGTGGTGGAGGCTGATGTACAGGCTCAGGAACCTGAACATTAGTTGATTGACAGTTGAGAGGTGGGACCAAAGAGCCAGAGCTTAACCCCCATAAACAAAACTAGGTTAGTACACACACACACACACACACACCACACACACACACACACACACACACACACACACACACACACACACACACACACACACACACACACACACACACCTGTGTGTGTGTGTGTGTGTGTACACACTGGTGTACACACTGGGTGTACACACCCAAGTGTGTACACCACCCAGTGTGTACACCACCCAGTGTGTTCACCACCCAGTGTGTACACCACCCAGTGTGTACACCACCCAGTGTGTACACCACCCAGTGTGTACACCACCCAGTGTGTTCACCACCCAGTGTGTTCACCACCCAGTGTGTACACCACCCAGTGTGTTCACCACCCAGTGTGTTCACCACCCAGTGTGTTCACCACCCAGTGTGTACACCACCCAGTGTGTACACCACCTAGTGTGCTCACCACCTAGTGTGTATACCAACCAGTGTGTACAACACCCAGAGTGTACACACCCAGAGTGTGTACAACACCTAGTGTGTTCACCACCTAGTGTGTATACCACCCAGTGTGTACACCACCCAGAGTGTACACCACCCAGTGTGTAAACCACCCAGTGTGTGTACACCACCGAGTGTGAATAGAATCCAGTATGTACACCACCTAGTGCGTACACTACCCAGTGTGTATACCAACTAGCAATGTACAACACCCAGTGTATACACATCCCAGTGTGTATACTTTGCCTAGTGTTTAACTAGGTATGAACTCCGGGCTGGTGCTGCATACTCCAGGATTGGTCTTACATAAGTGGTATACAAGGTCATGAACGATTTCTAACACAAGTTTCTAAAGGGAGTTCTTATATTGGCCAATCTAGCATATGCCGCTGATGCTACTCCATCGTAAAGCGTGTACACCACCCAGTGTGTGTGTATACCAGCCAGTGTGTATACCACCCAGTGTGTACACCACCCAGTGCGTACACCACCCAGTGTACTCACCTAATTGTACTCACCTAATTGTGCTTGCGGGGGTTGAGCTTTGGCTCTTTGGTCCCGCCTCTCAACTGTCAATCAACTGGTGTACAGATTCCTGAGCCTACTGGGCTCTATCATATCTACACTTGAAGCTGTGTATGGAGTCAGCCTCCACCACATCGCTTCCTAATGCATTCCATTTGGCAACCACTCTGACACTAAAAAAGTTCTTTCTAATATCTCTGTGGCTCATTTGGGCACTCAGTTTCCACCTGTGTCCCCTTGTGCGTGTGCCCCTTGTGTTAAATAGCCTGTCTTTATCTACCCTATCAATTCCCTTCAGAATCTTAAATGTGGTGATCATGTCCCCCCTAACTCTTCTGTCTTCCAGCGAAGTGAGGTTTAATTCCTGTAGTCTCTCCTCGTAGCTCATACCTCTCAGCTCGGGCACTAGTCTGGTGGCAAACCTTTGAACCTTTTCCAGTTTAGTCTTATCCTTGACTAGATATGGACACCATGCTGGGGCTGCATACTCCAGGATTGGCCTGACATATGTGGTATACAAAGTTCTGAATGATTCTTTACACAAGTTCTGAATGCCGTTCGTATGTTGGCCAACCTGGCATATGCCGCTGATGTTATCCTCTTGATATGTGCTGCAGGAGACAAGTCTGGCATGATATCAACCCCCAAGTCTTTTTCTTTCTCTGATTCCTGAGAATTTCCTCTCCCATGATACCTTGTATCTGGCCTCCTGCTCCCTACACCTATCTTCATTACATTACATTTGTTGGGTTTAAACTCTAA
>WNGS01010990.1:2969-16105 GCA_020271785.1 Procambarus virginalis
TCACCCCACTGCAATACCAATGCCAAACACTGGCATTTCCCTCTTGTGGGCCTTGACAGTGCCACATATGCCAGTGTTGTGGTCAAGGAGTAATCTGGTCATCAAGTGGCTGGTATAGTAGTTGTCTCGTAAACAGTATATGCCCTTGTTTGGCAACGGTTTCGTGAGTGTTTTGACGATACTGCAGGAGAACCCGTGTGGATCTTGACCTGGTATGTCAATGTCTGTACCTGAATACAGTATCATCTCCATGACAATACCAGTTTTCGCAGTCACATAGCACAAAATACTTGAGTCCAAACCGGTGCCGCTTTATTGGGATGTACTGCTTGAACGCCAATTGTTCCTTGAAGGGGACTAGCGACTCATCAATCACCGCATTCTGTCCTGGTACAAAATAGTCACGGAACTTTCCTCTCGTATCACTGAAAATCTTCTGCACCTTCCAAAGTCTGTCGTGTCTGTCTTTATTATCATTGTTCTCAAAGTGCAGGCACCTGAGAAGCAGTAGGAACCTATCACGTGACATGTACCTGTTGAACACAGGGGATGGATCAAGGCTGTCTTTGCTCCAATAATCCTGGATAACATGTTTTTCAGAAGGCTTCATCAACATGCTCAATGCTAAAAACACAGTGTCTTTCCATCGTGTTGTGCGAGAGGCAGGTAAAATGCCAGTATCAATGAGGCTGTGAGCATATCTGCTCGTCTCTGCAACGAGATGGTCCACGAATTCCTTGTCAGAATATGCCATAAAATAGTAAAGTTCAGCCATATCATCACCAGTATAGGGGAATAACGGTGTCACACCAACATCGGTACCATCAAATGTTGGAATTTGTTGGACAAAAGTCTCACAATCCTCCCACACAAGTACACCTGTGGGTTTGGTTTTGGCACCAACACCATGGCCAACACCACCACGAGCACCAAAAACACGGCTCCGTCATCTTGTGGTAGAGTGCGTATAGGTATGCCAGGAGATGAGTGTGTTTTGTGTAGTGTAGGCCTACCACGAACACCTGATGTCGAGGGAACACTATCGTCATTGTCCTCTGGGTGCATGACATGCTGCCGCTTGCCTCGGAATGTTGCTGGAGCAGCAGAACCCTGACTAGTACAGTAACACCATCGCTGCTCGTACTCTGCTCGTCAACACTGCTTGTATCGGAGCCTATGTCACTGAACCCTGAGAATGATTCATCACATGTACTATCTTTAAATAAACTCACATGAGGGGACACACACATGATAGTGGTGACTCTAGCGGTGTTGATCCGGGGTGGCGAGGCAGGCCGGGTGAGGCGTGTGTACTGTACACACTCGCAACCACCTCCACCTAATTCTCCCCCTCACTCATGTCAGACCTCCGTGTTAGGCCTTTCTCTGGATTGTAGTCTAAATCATCATCCATCGCTCCATCATCATACAATATGGCATGTACTGTATTTTGTCCTCAGAGAGTTGTTTTCCTGGACCATGGCTGACCATGAACCGGGAGCTCGTAGACGATGCACCAGACATGGTTGCTTCCTTGAAACTTAGGCTCCCCATGGCCCTGGGGCATGCTGGGATTTTTTCAGAATAACGAACGATTACTGGAGCCCTCAGGCATCCACTTCATACCCGTGTCACCGAGCTCCAATTTTGAATAGTACGCTATACCTAAGAGATCCCCAAGGCACGTTGCGCAGTACAGTGGTTAACCAGAAAATGGAACAAATACAAACTTGGGCCCTTGTAGGAAAGTCTAAAAGAAAGCTAACTATCACTTACCTGAATCAATGCCAGGAAGTGTGGACAGGGCACTAGGAGCCTTTGTACACACATCCTCAACAGGCACATGACTGAGGTGAGTAGCTGGCTGGAGCCCCGAGTTGCCAGGAACGAGTGTAACTAGTCATTGGAACTGGACAGTGCGTGTGTAAGTAGTTTGTGTTAGGGTTACCAATGCCTTTCATGCAGTTGCTTGTTTTGGGACACTACATTTCTAGTAGGTTTTTCGTGGCCCAAGTTGATTTAGTATTCCCAGACTGCTTTGTCTTTATTAAGGGTGCCAGGTTCTGAACAATGAAATCACATTACTAATATGTGAAGTACAGTATCAGTAAGAAAATCAGTAGGAGCCACGAGGAGGATTCAAACCCACACACTTGGTACTCCCAAGCACATGCCGTAGACCACTACACCATGACATGGTGTAGTTTTCTGTTTCTTGTTCTCAGGTAGGTGCTAGTGACTTCACAAGGGACTTCAGGCACCTGGTGGGGTGAGGCCCCACCATGAAATGAAATGAAATGAGTCACCTGGTGGGGTGAGGCCCCACCATGAAATGAAATGAAATGAGGCACCTGGTGGGGTGAGGCCCCACCATGAAATGAAATGAAATGAGGCACCTGGTGGGGTGAGGCCCCACCATGAAATGAAATGAAATGAGGCACCTGGTGGGGTGAGGCCCCACCATGAAATGAAATGAAATGAGTCACCTGGTGGGGTGAGGCCCCACCATAAAATGAAATGAGGCACCTGGTGGGGTGCTTTAGCCATGGAGTTAAACAGGTGGCGGACTCAGGGAGGTCGTTATTTGGAAGGGTGCACTGTTAACACCTACTGTGTAAACATCTCTATTAGATCTACTTTAAATTTTTTGTAATATCTGGTTAAAAACGAGAGTGGTGGGAAAATTATATCTAAGAATATTTGGTAATATTATTTGTATTTTGAAAATGTATTCAACACATACTGTATATAGTCATGTCCATATTGTACATTTAAAATAAGAGAACATATGTATTTTAACCCTTAACATGCTAGGGGTATAATGTCCTTTGTTCCCCACAGGCACATGTAATTTTGAAAAAAATAAATAAATAAATAAATTTCTTCCTAATCTGTTAATTTGTGTTCACTGATCATGAGAAAAATANGAACACTCGGTGGGGCACGAAAGGCGGACCACGGCTCTCATGCCCACCGTGCAGGTATCCTGGGAGGCAACCGACTCGCTTCTAAGCTGACATCTCCATCACTACCCGAGGGGCTCACACAGCGACAATGACCGACACTGGGTCGACCCTGGCGAGTCGGCCTCGGAGTGGACAGCGTCATAATTCCCACACCCGCCCTGGGGCCAGCCTTCACGCTAGCTGGTCCCTGTGAGGGCGGACTACTACGACGAACTAAGCACCGATCGACAGTCATTCGCCCTGGTGGAAAGCGCTCCCTGCATGGAGTACAAACTCGGCAGTAGTACTCCTCCCAGGGCACAGTCGGTGGGCCATCCCGCCTCTCTGCTCCACGGCTCGTCAAGATGGCGCTCCGTCGGCCCACCAAGCGAGCTGCGTCAGTTCGCAGCATCTGCCTAAAGACCCGGAATGGTACCTTTTTCAGTCAGGAAAACCTGATTGTTTTTTAATGGCCTCTCCGGCATACGGGCACGCTTACGGCCACGATAGCGAGAAGTCATGTTCCTACTTTAGCAGCCAGCTTAATTCCGCTCGCCCTTCAGGGTGGGGGTTCCGCGCCGCTGGCCCTCACGGGACTGGGGGTGCTCCGACGGAACCCCCAAGGTGACAAGCCAAGAATACCAAGAATTAGAATTACCGTAAATTCAATCATGCAACTTTCAATTAGAGATGTCTCCTCACTGTATTTGATTTAATACATTATCATTATAACGGCTATCCATTAATTTTATTTCTGTATAATAATTTATGGTTATTCACTAATCATTATATTAGTCACCATAATTAATTCCACTTTAATTACTATTTATTCGTTGTAATGAGCTATTATGCTTCTTCATTTAAGGATTATCAATTATTTAATCATTTATGATTATTATTATTAATTAATTATTTGTATTTATTAAATAATTAATTATTATTATTTTTATAAAAATAAAATAAGTCCCCCACTCTGTGAGCGTTTTCTTCCAACCACATAAATAATAATACTATGCCTAACCACTAAATATAAATAAATAAATATGTTTATTCAGGTAAGGTACATACATAAAAGTGATATTACATTAATGGATCGAATTATAGATAGAGCTAGTACATACATGCCTAAAGCCACTATTACGCAATGCGTTTCGGGCAGGAAGAACATTAATATCTAGAACTTAATACTAATTGAGCAAAAGAATAAAATGTGTTGAGAACAAATACAAATAAAGATAAAAAAAAGGGGACATGACTGAAAAGCAGCACAAATACAAAAGGTTGACAAACAGCGTTGATTAAAGAATAACAGACATGGGTTGACAATAGAGGGTAAGGTAGGTTACAGGGAATTTATTAGGTAGTGTTTAGTTTTAATCTTAAACTGGTTGAGAGAGGTACAGTCTTTAACATGGTTGGGGAGGTCATTCCACATTCTGGGTCCCTTGATTTGTAGAACATTTCTAGTTTGATTAAGCCGTACTCTTGGAATATCAAAACTGTATTTATTTCTGGTGTGGTGCTCATGGGTTCTGTTACAACCTTCAATGAAGCTTTTGAGTTCAGGATTGGCATTACAGTTCAGCGTTTTATACATGTAAGATACACATGAGAGAATGTGCAGTGACTTAATATCAAACATATTCAGAGATTTGAGTAGGGGTACCGAGTGATGTCTGGGGCAGAGTTGGATATTGTCCTAATAGCAGCTTTGTGTTGAGTAATTAGAGGACGTAAATGATTTTGGGTAGTAGAACCCCAAGCACAAATACCATAGTTGAGATGGGATAGATGAGGGAGTATATAGCGAGTCACCAGGGCAGGTCGGGGTACATAATATCTGATCTTAGAAAGAATGCCAACAGTTTTTGAAACTTTTTTTGATATATTTAGAATGTGTCCCTGGAAATTCAGCTTGTGGTCAATGAGAACGCCAAGGAACTTGCCATCTAATTTGTTACAAATTTGGGTATTGTTTATTATGAGATTTATTTGATTAGAGGATTTATTGCCAAACAGAATATAGAAAGTTTTGTCAATGTTAAGGGTGAGTTTGTTGGCAGTTAGCCAAAGATGGACTTTATTTAGCTCAGTATTTACTGTGGCATTTAGAGCAAGGGGTCAGGACTGGAGTAAATGAAGGTTGTGTCGTCAGCAAATAGAATTGGTTTGAGGTGTTGGGAGGCATTTGGAAGGTCATTAATGTAGATGAGAAAGAGGAGAGGGCCAAGTATGCTGCCCTGAGGAACACCAATGTTGATAGGTAGGGTGGGAGAAATTGAATTATTCACAGAAACATTCTGGAGCCTGTCAGTAAGGTAAGATTTGAGGTATTGCAGGGAGTGTCCTCTGACTCCATAATGATGTAATTTAAGAAGAAGGTTTTGGTGGATGACAGTGTCAAAAGCCTTACGCAGGTCCACAAATAACCCAACAGGGAACTCATTTTTATCAAGAGCTACATGAATCAAGTTAATCATACTAATAAGTGCATCGTTAGTGCTCTTTTTGGTCTGAAGCCATATTGACAAGAGCTAAGTATATTGTGTTTGGCTAGATAAGAGTAAAGCTGCTTGTAGATTAGTTTTTCAAATATTTTTGACAAATTAGGCAGGATTGAAATAGGTCTGTAGTTGTTAACATCTGTGAGATCACCACATTTGTGGACAGGGGTTACTCTCGCTTTCTTTAGAATATCTGGAAAAGTTTGGAGTTCAAGTGACTTGTTGAAGAGCAATGCAATAGCAGGGGCTAAAGATCTGGAGGCTTTGTTGTAAATTAAAGTTGGTATCTCATCAAGGGCACTAGACTTGGTTTTAAGGGAAAGGATTATCTTATTGACGTCAGTGGAATTAGTAGGCTTATACAGTAGTAGACTAATACAGATAGCGTTTCGGGCAAGGTGTGGGGGAAAAAATAAAACACATAGGTTCATAAAACATTTACATTATAGCACCGACAAGTTCACACAGTATCACCAGAGGCCAAATATTATTAAATAGTATTTTTTACATCATAAAGATTTTGAAATAAAACGTCAATCTTGAATGATTTTAGTGCGCGCGCCACAAGCATCGGTTAAGCCACCAAATTTGTCTTTACGTTTTCTATGAAAGAAGACGTGTGCTTACAATTAAAACATTAATATTGATGCGGATTCTATATTTCCAGTGTTAGTAAATGCTTAATATGCAGATAATAATTCTGACTTGGCTTTAGTTGTGCTTACGGGATTAAAGAGGACTACAAGAAGGAGGACATAAGAGTGTATTAGAAGGTGGAGGGAGCGCGTGTTGGCAGGAGTGGGAGAGGTGTCAACAGTGCCACCAGGCCAGGTGTGTGTGGGGCTATATTGGGCACTTCTCGCTGCCCCGGCACGTGCTCCTCTCCTCCTCTGCCTCCATCACAACCACCATCAACATGCAGGTACTTAATCACACACACAATACCCACTTACAGGTGGTCAGTGTATTGAGTGCCCCCCCGGGACTGGCGGTCCAAATCTGACCTGCTAAACTGGTCACGGGCGTAAACAAATACTAATTATAATAATGGAATGAAAAGGAGTACATTAGGCAGTGATGTGGTGGAGGCTGACTCCATACACGGTTTCAAATGTAGATATGATAGAGCCCAGTAGGCTCAGGAACCTGTACACCTGTTTCATTGAGAGGCGGGACCAAAGAGCCAGAGCTCAACCCCCCCACAAGCGGTGCGTCTAATTACCACAAGCTACCACAAGCTACACAAGCTTCACAAAGCTTCCTGGCAATACGTTAGTAATGAATAAATATGATATTTTACTCATTATAATGTGGTGGTAAATGTACAACATGAAAAAACATAATTTTAATCCGAAAAAGTATCTTTATATAAAGAAATTGACGAAAATAAAGAGCTGGTGACGCCAAATCAAGTCGACGATCCAGCGTTGGTTAGGCTAGGTTAGGTTTGGTTGGTTTGGTTTGGTTTGGTTTGTTTGGTTGGTTAGGTTAGTTAGGTCAGATTAGGTCAGATTAGGTCAGTTAGGTCAGGTCAGGCAGTTAGGTCAGTTTAGGTCAGGTCAGGTTAGGTCAGGTTCAGGTTAGGTCAGGTTAGGTCAGGTTAGGTCAGCTAACCTAACATATCATATTTATTCATTACTAACGTATTGGCAGGAAGCTTTGTGAAGCTTGTGTAGCTTGTGGTAATTAGACGGACCCCCACAAGTACAGTTAGGTGAGTATGGGGTGTGGACTTAGTAATCGGTGGGTTATACAGCTACCGCGGTGGTAATACTAGGTTGCTGCTGTCATTTAGTCAATTTTGCATACTGCAAAGCTTTTGCTGTGGTCTGTAGACCTCTCTCAACAGCTCTTTGCACATTTATTATATATTTTACATTTTTCATACAACAATGTAAATTGGATATATATATATATATATATATATATATATATATATATATATATATATATATATATATATATATATATATATGCGAACAAGCCTGAATGGTCCCCAGGACTATATGCGAATGAAAACTATTGATTTTTGTCTGTAGGGATAACGTTTCTATTAACAATATCTTTCAGGACCCTTTCCTCCGTTTTATGAGCTGTGGAAAAGAAGTTCCTGTAAAATAGTCTAATAGGAGGTATAGGTGATGTGTTAGTTGTCTCTTCAGAGGTTGCATGGCGGTTCACCTTCCTTCTTATGATGTCTTCAAAGAAACCATTGGAGAAGCCGTTGTTGACTAGGACTTGCCTTACCCTACAGAGTTCTTCATCGACTTGCTTCCATCCTGAGCTGTGGCTGAGAGCACGATCGACATAAGCGTTAACAACACTCCTCTTGTACCTGTCTGGGCAGTCACTGTTGGCATTTAGGCACATTCCTATGTTTGTTTCCTTAGTGTAGACTGCAGTGTGGAAACCTCCGCTCCTTTCCATGACTGTTACATCTAGAAAGGGCAGCTTCCCATCCTTCTCCATCTCGTAAGTGAAACGTAACACAGAATTCTGCTCAAATGCCTCCTTCAGCTCCTACAGATGTCTGACATCAGGTACCTATGTAAAAATGTCGTCAACATACCTGCAGTATATGGCCGGTTTCATGTTGGGGGTCCGGACTTGGGGTGGGGGTCGCTTCGGTTCTGGCTCCTTCTGCTCCTCATCTTTCCCCTTCTGTTGTGCACACTTCCTCCCTTGTTTCTATCTCCGAACCATAGGCGGGTCTCGGGGTTGGAGCATGGTCTGGTTGGGTTGAGACACGAGCGGTCTCGCAGGGTTTTCCTCTTCCGGGGTGGTGGCGGAGGCATTCGAGTTTGTTCCTCCAGCCGTGCTGTATGGGTCTGACCAGTGGGCTCCCTTCCTTAGTGTTTGTACGGCTGCCCTGGCTTTTCCTTGTGAAGCAGGGGCTTTGGGGGTGCGACTCAGCCCTGGGTCTTGACATAGAGTTCCCGGGTTTGGGGAGGGGTTGCCTGGGGGGGGCCTCTGCCCCGTTTTGCCCCGCTTGAATCTTTGTACCCTCAGTGCGGGGCTGGCAGTTACTCAGAGTGGGGTTGTTCCTTCCCCCTCTGCGTTCCTGTTGGTTTCGGGTCTACCCCCTCCCTGGGTTCAGTTCCATGTCCCTTCATGTCCGTCGGTCCTGTCATTGCTGGGGGGTGTATTTCACCCCCTTTTCCTCACCCTTTTTTGCGCTTACCGAGATATTGTTCCCTTCGTATCGGGGTACCTGTGTATCCCTTGATCAGGGGTTTCTTTTTGTCCATATGTATCTCCGTGAATTTGTGCTTGCTTGTTGTGGTTCTCGTTGGTTCGTGAACCTCTTCGTACCTTCCAATATTATTGGAACGTTATTCGTTGCGTACACCTTCCTGGCATTTGTATGATATGTGTATATGATGTGTATGTATGATATGTGTATTTCCGCCTGGTGTACGAGCCGCGCCACCCGGTGGACGGGTGGTGCGGTTCGTATTTTGCGCGCTGGGGCCAGGGTGTTCTTTTGTTTCTGGGCGGTGTATTTGTGTGTTCTGCGTTATTCATCGCGGTTTTCTACTGCTTCTTGCTCGTTTTCTCTTCCCAGTCATAGCCTTCTAGATGCTGGGGGTGATCTGGATTTTATATATGGGGACATCACTTCGTTCTTTTCTCTGCTTCAGGGTGTGGGGTGACAAAGCGTGGCACCACCTCCACCTCTGTACTGCACCTCGTTTTCTGCTGGGCGCGCACCTTTGGACATATTTCACCTTCAATTTCGACCTTTTATTCAGGTAAGAGTACATACAATGCTTACAGCCTCTAGTATGCATGGCGTTTCGGGCGAACCACCAACGATACTCCTGGTATGTTACTCTGCTCGACTGTGTTGTGGCACGGTCGTGTCTCCACTCTGCAGGTGAGGTTGTCCTGTTTGGCGACTCTGTCGGCCAGGTGCTGGTTCCCAACTTTTGGTGGGGTACTTGCCTAGTTGTGCTTGCGGGGGTTGAGCTCTGGCTCTTTGGTCCCGCCTCTCCACTGTCGTTCGGCGGCTGTGCAGTTTCTAGAGCCTACTGGAGCTCTATCTTCTCTACATTTGCTCCTGTGTGTTGAGTCTACCTCTTCTGCATTGCTTCCTAGTGCATTCCATTTCCTACCTCCTCTGACATTGCTCAGGTTATTTTTAATGTCTGTGGCTCATTGGGTACTCAGCTTCCTCCTGTGTCCCTTTGTGCATGTTCCACCCTTGGTCACCACACTATCCTTGTTTGTTCTGTCACTTCCCCGCTTGGCAGGGTTGTGTAGATGGCTCCTCATGGGGGGTGTTGTGTGTTTTGTTTGGACACTTGGCGTGTGTCTTCAGTAACTTTCCTTTGTCCATGTATATTATTCTTCGTTGTCCTGTGGGGCAATGCCCCACATTTCGGTGCCTTTTGTTTTGTTTTTCGACACCTGGGTCTTTTCCCTATGTGTGGACACTCCTTCGTTCCCTCGGTCCTTGTTTGTGTCCTCCTTCATTGCTTGGTCTCTGATCTCTGGACACTCATTCCTTGCCTATCTTTGGTGCCTGGCTGCATCCTGATGTCCATGGTGTCCCACGGTGTATGTGCGCCCTCCACTACACACTTAGTGGTGGGTCGTGTACATTGTGTTGCCGGCTGCTACTTGGTCCGTATTCGGGTTTTTTCCTTACCTATTTCTGTTTTTCCTCCTCGTATGCTACACTTGACTGTGTATCTGGGTCGGTGCTCATTTGCTATACTGATGTTAGGTTCTCGGGTGGGCCTTTGTCCATGTTCAGTTCCCTGCTTTTGGACTACCCTAGTGTTCTATTTTGGTATTGAGTTTTTTCAATTTTTCTTTGTATCTCACTGCAGGCTTCTGTGTTGCGCTGTCTGTTGGGGTTGTGGCCTTTCGGTCCACCGCTCCTGCCCTACTGGTTCCTTTTCTTGGGACGGGTGGCTGGGATTCCTGTCCTGGCTCCAGCTTTTTTGTTCCTTTTCGGAACGTGTGTTTGTTTTCCTGTGGTTTACGTCTTGCGCAGTTCTCCTGGATGCTCGGGGACGTGTGCATTGTTCTTTCCCTGCTGGAGCTGGTTGCGCTGCTCCTTTGGGTTGTGGGGTTGATGTTTTTTCGCTTCGCGTCTCACGCTTTTATTCGTGGTGCTCATTTTTCCTCGTTGTCTTCTGCCTGGGCCTGGCTCCTTGGTGTTTGGCCTTGTTGGTCCTTCTGGGGTCCTGGGGGGGGGGTTTCCTCCTGGACGGGGCGTTTTCTGGCTCGGCCGGTTGGTTCCTTTTTGGCTCGCTGGGATTGGGTTTCCTTGTTTCCTCCCTGGCGGCTGTTTCTTTTGGTTTTGCCTGCCTTGGCAAGACCTGCTGCTTTACTCGGTTCCGGTCCCGTGGGTCTAACGTGGCTCCGCCTCTTTTTGTGGATCGTCCAGCTCTGTACAGGGGCTGGTTCGTTCTTCCCCCAAGTTTTTGCGTCTCGGGTTTTTTGTCTCTAGTTTCTCGTCGCTGTGTGGCACTTGCGGCTTCGTTGTTGGTCTCCCACCTGCATGCTTCATCTCGGGCCGGTGTGTTTGTTTTCCTGGCAGTCCTTCCGGTTTTCCTATCACTGCGAAGGGTCCTTCAGTCTCTGATAGGGTTGGTTCGTCTTCCCTTCGGGGTTGTTCCGGGACTGCTGTGGTCCGTGTACAGTCGCCTCGTCTTGGTTGGTACTGGCGGAGCTGCTCCAGCTTGCGTTCGGTGTTGCTTTTCCCTCTGCTCCATTCTACTTGCTGTCTTGGGTGTTGTTTTCACCTCCGGCCGGCTCTTGTGTGTCCGGTGCCATCTTGGTCATTGGCTCGGGTGGTCTATTTTCTTTCTCCCCTAGTTTTTGTCCTTGTGATTGCTTTGTTAGTCAGGCCGGGGTGCTTCCTTTGTTGTTCGGTTGTGTTTTTTCGCTGTTCTCTGCGTGTCTTGGCCTCTGGGGTCATGGACGCATTTTGGTTGACCGCATTCCCTTTCTTCCTCATTTCTGTTCTGGGGTCGGGTCTTCTGGGTCTTTGTTTCGTCTGTGGTCAAGGTTTTTTAGGTTAGGCGCGCGTGATTCCGCCTCTCAATCCTTCCCTATTTTTCTTTATCTATGGTGAGTAGCTCCAGAGAGCCAAAGGAAAAAATCCATTCATATTCTAGGTGAGTCCCGGAGGTTCCCCGGCATCCCTCCCTCTCTCAGTCTCGGTGTGTTGTTTGCGTATTTTGACATCCAGCCTAAGAACTGCCAGTTAGAGCGCGGCGCGGATGGTCTGGGGCTCCCCCTTTCCCCGGGAGGGGAAGGGTAGGGGGTTGCACAGACGACAGCACGGCGACGTGATGACATCATGCTAGTTTGATAATTTTGTTTGGGGAGTTCTGTCCACTCGTTCTGTTTTCGTAGCAATATTTTTACCAGAATAGGGGTTTGTTTTGGGGCGCCTACCTTTCTGGTGCCATCCCAGTCGATGGCAGACATAGAATGCTCCACAACCACAGGGGGGGGTTACTATAGACCATTGCTCCTCATGCCTCTCTGAGGGGGCCAGGTTCTGGCTCGTGGTTCCCGGTAGGCAAGGACTCCAAGCACTTTGATGCCAGAAAATTATACATATCCATTCAGCTCCAGGGAGCCTCTGGGACTCACCCAGAAAATGGCATTTCATTACATTCAACGCTGTTTTTTTGGTCCAGAGAGATGCAGTCAACCCAAGCATCTCTTTATTAAGTATGTCACCTATGCACATACTTAATAAGTCAATATTGACTTATTAAATTTGCGAGAACGGGTTGCACACTGAGTACCCCGCTGGACGCGCGCTACTTTAGACGCCGAATTAGACGCCGAATCACGGTAATACATCTTCTTCCCGACAGAACTTCATCGCTTGTTGAGAAAGCAGTAACTATTTATTTGTTTATTTATTTATATACAAGAAGGTACATTGGGTTTGTGAGGATATATAGCATGGTATTTACATTCTTGTAAAGCCATTAGAACGTCAGCGTTTCGGGCAGGTCCTTAATCTAAAAGATATTTTAGAAAATAAAAAGTTATTTAATGTGAGGACCATAGAGGTACTCTGATTACCACCCACAGTGGTACCAGAAGCTCCACGACTAAGTGGAAAAGGAGTGCTAAGGATTTGGACTCCTGCATGTTGCTCTATGCATCCCTGGTCAGTCATTAAAGTATAATCTGCCCTTAGCATTTGTTTGATGCTAGTTCAGTCCTTCTGACTGAGGGTCGCATGTATTAATTTTGAGGTCATCTCCGGTGCCCACGTGGTACTGTTCAATTATTATTTTGAGTACTACGAAAAGCCCATCTCAAATCAAATCAAATGTTTATTCAGGTAAACGTACTTACATAGAGGATTAGTTACAAACACAATGTTGGATTATAGATAGAGCTAGTACATACAATAGCCTAAAGCCACTAGTACGCATAGCGTTTCGGGCAAGGTGAGTGGAAAAACACTTAGACTAAAACTTAATAGTAATTGAGCTTAAAGTATAAATTGGCTGAAGAAAAAATAAAAGATAAAAAAGGGGGAAACATGGTAAAAAAATAGCCAATATACAAGTTGGTAACCAACAGCATTGTTTAGAAATAGTAAGACATGGCCCGGGTTGACCTTTCCTCAGTGACTGCGGGATAGCTGCTGTATAACAGATTCAAATTATAATCTCATTTAACTACCAATGTGTACTTAAGC